>VYXF01006533.1:39859-105994 GCA_013397295.1 Polioptila caerulea | reverse complement strand
GCGCCCCCGCGGCCCCGGCCCCTGCGGCGGGAGGGCGGCTGGGGCGGCTCCGTGCCCTCCTCCGGCTCCTCCAGGCCCTTTGGCCGCTTCGTGAAGGCGCTCTGCTCTTCGGGGAGCGGGGCGCCGGTGCGGGGGTGTTTGGGAGAAAGGGGGCTCCGTGTACGGGTTGAGGAACCTCCGCCTCCCGCCGGTGGCCGCGCGAGTGGAGCCATTGACTCCGCTACAGGTCCTCGGTGTCTTGATGCTGCTGTGAGTCTCCAGCAGGGAAATGAATCTCTTGTCTGTTTGCATAAGTTTCTCCCTTGCCGTCAAGGCGAAGACGTTTTTAGTAAGCAGTCGGAGAGGTGGAAAGGAAGGCGTGCATCTGCTGAGTTTCCTTTTTAAGTTGATCTGTTTATCAGCATGGCTCACTAGAGAAACTCATGCAGAAGCTTTTATTGCATCTGTTTTCTTGTATGAGGGTTGGCTTTCTCCCTTATTAGTAATGGCTGTCAAGTCCCTTATTCTTTTCCCTCTCCATGCCTCTTTCTTCTGACAAGTTGCTTTAGTTATTTCTAGGACAGTAAGTAAAACTATTGAGCATTGACCTGTTATAAAAAATTACTAAAACATAGCCTACGTGTGCATTATTGCTATCTTAGAAACCTAGAAAGTGTGTAACAAGGTACAGATATATATGTCTGTCTCTCAGACTTTGTTTCCATCTATTATAGACAGCATGTTGGTGTCTCACACCCCATCTTTATCCCTCATTTCGAGTGATACAGGTTTAATGGATGAACTGTTTGGTGAATGAGCATCTGAAACTGGCAGCATGGCCACATCCAAAGAGTTGTAGTCACTGTCTCAATGTCAAAATGAAGATCAATAGCAAGTGGTGTTTCTCAGAGGTCATATTGGGATTGACAATGATCAATACCTTTATTAATAAACATAGACAGAGGGCTTGAGTGTGCCTTTGATAGGTTTGTGGATGACACCAAGCTGAGCATTGCAGGTGATGTGCTGAGGGAAGGGAGTTCCATGCAGAGGGACCTTGACAGGCTTGAGGAACAGGCCCCTGTGAACCTCAGGGTTCTGCACCTGGGTCAAGGCAATCCCCAATATCTGTATAGAGTGGAGATGGGTGGATTGAGGGCAGTCCTGCAGAGAAGGACTTGGGAAGTGGATGAAAAATTGGACATGAGGCAACCCAGAAAGTCAGTGTGTTCTGAGCTCCTTAAAAAGAAGCATGAACAGCAGGTGGAGAGCAGATTCTCCCCTCACTGCTCTGCTTTTGTGAGACCCCGTCTGCAGTACTGTGTTCAGCTCTGGGCCCCCAGTTCTAAAAGGATGGGGATATGTTAGAGCAGGTCCAGAGGAGGGCTGTGGAAATGGTAAGGGGAATAGAGAAGCTCTCCTACAAAGCAGGTCTGAGAGAGTTGAGGTTGTTGAGCCTGGAGAAGGCTCTGCTCAAGAGTTCTCATTGTGGCCTTTTGGTGCTTAGAGAGGGCTTGTAAGAAAGACACATTTTTACCAAGGCTTAAAGTGACAGAACAAAGGGTGATGGCTTTAAACAGTTACAGGGTATGTTTAGATTGGACACAGAGTTTTTGCAGTCAGGGTTGTGAGGTGCTGGAACAGGTTGCCCAGAGGAGTTGTGAATGCCCCATCCCTGGAAGTGTTCAAGACCAGATTGAATGGGGCTTTGAGCAACCTGATCTAGTGGAAGATGCCCCTGCCCATGTCAGGGGAAGTGGACTAGATGGTCTTTGAAGGTCCTGTCCAGCCCAAACCATTTTGTGGTTCTGTGATTCATCTGAGAACCTTGATAGAATTGGTAGGAAGTTGGCATCTTTTTCTTCACTGAACTGTTGAGCAGGGACTCCTTCACAGAAAACATTCCATATAACTCTAAGATCTTAAGAGTCTTTTTCAACTTAAATAATTCTATGATCAGCAGCTGTTGATTGCTGTGGTTTGTTTTTCAAATTCTTTTCCTTCTCCATTGCATTTTGAAGTCTTCTGCAAAGCAATAATTTTTTTTTTTCCCAGAATCTATAGTATTTCTGTGTCAGGAATTCCTGTTGTAAGATTTTATAAGGATGTGGCAAATTTCTACTCTTCCCCTATCTCCATCAAATCAGCAGTAACTTCTAAACTGTTCAATGCCTCTTGTGTTCTTCTGTAACCACATATTTCTTTTTGCAAGTGTTTTATCTGTATTTTAAAGGATGCTTCATATCAGACTACAATTCTAAGGTGCTCTTATATCTCTGTTTTAAAAGGTCTTTCTTGCTTTTAACATTCTTTGGAAACTTCTGATACAATTGGTGTATGTTCTTGTTTAAGAGTATTTCAAATATTTGCTACCATAAATCTCAAATTATTGTGCTAGTTGCTAGTTCTATTTCCAAAAACAAGAAGAAAAAAGGAAAATAGATTGTCTTGCTTTATTGGAAAAATGGATGCCTTTTCAAGGACATTATTTCTATAATATCTAGTTCTGTTTTCTTCATGACTTTTTTCTTAGGTTTGGCGTCAAATCTAAACTCAATCTAAGTTTGTTTCTTAGTGTTATCTAGGTCTGTGAGACTTTAAAAAGTTAAACAGAGCATGGGAACAGACATGGAAGCCTCTGTTTATCAACTGAAGTATGAATATTGGGGTGAGATGGCTCGCTTCTGGCAGCTTAGGATCTAGCTTTTTCTTGACATCAGTTTCAATACCTCTCTGTATCTTCTGACTGGAGTAATAATTTTATTTACAAGCAGTATATGCAAAAACATACAAGAGAACTGGGTTTTGTTATTTTTTTTAAATAAATGTTGAACCTGTTCCTGTGAGTTGGAATTCTGATGACGTAACTATAATCCTCTCTATGTTTAACTAACGAAAATGGAATTTTTGGTCAAAATCACAGTAAGTTTCTGTGTGCAACCTGTAGCCTGCTTGCCTGCACACTTGAGGATTATTTGAGGACTTCCTGGAAGTGACAGCTTAAAAAAAAATGGGTTGTCTGCCACATCTATCACCCATGTTTTTATGCATGTGACAGATGGGAAGCCTGTTCTTACCCTGCTCTTGATTGCTATGTTAGGAGGGATGCTAGCACTGAAACCTCACCCTTCTGAGACAGGATTTCCCTTGATGCAGTCAACTGTGATAGCTCAGCTATAGACTTCAAGTGCATAGAGACTGATAAATCAAAAATTCTTTGAAAGGTGTGTGTCCACCCCCTAATATCCATGTCCAAGGAATACATAAAAGTCAAGGGATTTTGTTAGCACTAGCATCCTCTATGTCGAGGAAGATGCATGTATCTGAAGGTGGTAAGGAACCCACTGCACAAGCTCTTTAGCATCTTGCTCTTTTTCAGGCTTGTGATACTTATTCCTTTCAGCTCAGAATAAGTTTGAAGTAAGGTATTAGTGTGTGGTTAGTGGTCTGTGTGCAGCTTCTCTGCTCCTTGTGTACAGTCAAGTTAGACTGCTTTGTATATACACATCCTCTTTTTTGAAGCAAACTTTACAAGGGTTGTCGGTTTAGTCTTCAGAAAGTAATTTATGATGTTCAAGTACTCCTACAGAGTTTAAGGGCAAAAACCTTAGACACTTAAGAGATCTTTAAATTTAGTAGAGCAAGCTCTACTAACAATTCAAAACAAGAAGCTGAAAACATCCATCTTAAACCCTTTGTGTAGTTAACCTGCTGTGAATGTGAAGTACAAGGTACTGAGGTAATTGGGTGAAATTTAGTTGGTAAATAATAAAGGAATTGATGTTTGATGATTTAATGGTTGTTCCTGCCTATGCATTCCCTGAGTTTCTACTTGAGAATTTTTGTTCTCCCTTTGTTCCTTCTCAGCACTTGTGTGTTATGTTTGTGAGGAAGCTACAGCTTCAGGAGGAGCTGAAGGGTTCAATTTGTATAATATCTGTGTGTTAATTGTTCACTTAAGGCTAAGGTGGGATTACTCTCCTTCCAAGTCTACATTGTGCAATCCCCTGCCCGAAGCCTTCCGTAAACCCTCATTGAGGAATTTTTTGTTTCTGCCCATGATGGCCTTAGAAGGCTTCCACCTTCTCTGCTTGTTAAAGATTTATGTTGAAGTGAATTTCTGGTTGATGGACTATGACTTCAGGCTGTCAGTGGTGGAGCCGTCTTCTCTCCCCTCTTTTGGGGTCATCCCCTGAGTAGACAGCTTGCTTTGTTTCCAGAACCAGTCAGCTGCATAGGCCTAGTTACTGGGATTTACTTTTTTGCAAATAACTCTGCCTCTGAGAAATTATTACAAGGTCTACTGAATTATGTGGAAGAACTGTTTAGTTTTCGTTTGTTTTTTTTTAAAATTATCTACCTGAACTTTTTTTTTTCCTGAAACTAATGTTTGAAAGCTTTTTGTTGCTGTGCTGCAGCCAGTCCTCCAGGAGGGGTTTAAAGCTTTGCATGGTGCTGTGTGTCTGCAGTCAGCCACTGTGATTAGTGTGGGGTCTCTGCCCCTGCAGTTGCAGCTCTTGCTGACCTCTCTATTCCATATGTTCTCATAGTGTCTAAGAATTACTGTACTGCCTTTATATTGTCTTCTGTGTTTTTCCAGGCTATCCACTCACTTTTATACTTATACCTGATCTTGCAGGAAGCTTGCTTACCTGTGCAGTAATTTCTATAATTTTCCTTTTTCCCCATGTGTTTGTAGGCTCCAGCAGTTATACAGGGTTGCATGCCTCTCTTTGGACAATGATTTTAGTCCTTCTGCCAAAGAGCTTCCTGTTCTTGGCTGTCTTTCACAACCCTCCTGGTAATCTTAAAACTCTGTAGTGCCTCCAATGGAAACAAATGGCATTGCTGTAAATATTCAAGCTAAATCTATTTGAGTTTGAAACCTAGAAAGATTTTTGTGTGCCAAAGTACTATTGGAGGTGTGCATGCTCTAAAAAGTAAAGTAGTATTTCAGTCTTTAGGGAATAATTTGCTACCTGAAGTCGGTACTGTGACCTCAGTTTAATCTCCAGAGTGTCAGTGACAGTTTTGTTATTCATGTCAGGGGAAAAGCATAGAGTTCATTCAAAAGGTGATATGGAGGGAGTTTTACCTATGCTGACGACAGAGCAGGTGGGAATTAGCAAAAGAGGCAAAAATTCACAGTGAAGAAAAGTTCTGAAAAGATTATGGCAGAGTTGTTCATAGTCCAGTGGGACAGTCCTCAAATAAAACTGTTTTCTAACAATGCAACAAGAGCCAGCCATATTAACAGAACTAAAGAATAGTTATGTTTCCTGTGCTGTGCATCAAAGTTTGTGGACAGCTTCTAGTAAGGAAAGATGTGGGAGTGTGTGTGGCTTGGGCTTTATTTTGTCCTTATGTTGGTTTATTTTCCTTTGTGGGAAAGGAATCTGGAGACTAGAAAAACAGTTAATGAACAATAAATTTAAAATGCTTCAACTAAAACCTTTCATCAACAGGGGAGAAGTTTAAGATAGTTGACTAAATCAAAAGACTGATGTAAAATTAATTTTTTTTCAGGAATACTTCATAGAATCATAGAAAGGATTCACTTGGAAGGTACCCTAAAGGTCATCTAGTTCCAACCCTGTTACCATGGGATGGGACACCTTCCACTGTACCAGGTTGCTCAAAACCCTCCCAACTTGGCCTTGAACGCTTCCAGGACAAGACATCCACAACTTCTCTTGGCAATCTGCTGTAGTGTCTCGCTGTCCTCACTGTAAAGAATTTCTTCCTAGCATGGCGTCTAAATGTCTCTTTTTTTATTTTGAAATAGTTTTTCCTTGTCCTGTTACTATCTGCCTATGTAAGAAGTTGCTCTCCCTCTTTTTTATAGCCCCCTTTAAGTACTGGAAGGCCACAGTAAGGTCTCTGCACAGAGCTTTTTCTTCTCCAGTTCTCTCAGCCTGGCTTCACCGGAGAGGTGCTCCAGCACTTTGACCAACTTCGTGGCCTCCTGTGGAGCTGCTCTTAACAGTTCCAAGTCTTTTTGTGCTAGAGACCCTGGAGCTGGATGCAGCAGTGCAGGTGGGATGTCATGAGCCCACAGTAAAGGAGAGAATCTGCTCCTTTCACCTCCTGGCCACCCTTCTTTTGATGCAACCCAAGATGCGTTCAGGCCTTCTGGGCTGTGAGCAAACATTGCTGCCTCATGTCCAGCTTTTCATCCATGAGACTCCCAGGCCCTTCTTTGCAGGGCTGCTCTCAATGGGTTCTGCCAGTCTGCAGTTGTGTCTGGGATTGCCTCAGCCCAGCGCAGCACCCTGCATGTCATAACCAGGCTGGGCCTAAAATTGCACATTTCAAACCCAATGTTTTCTATAGGAACAAGCAGTTTTGCTCACAATGCACGTAGATTCTCCTCAAGAACAAAATAGTAATGCTAATGGCATTTGAGACTAGTCTTCTAGTTTATCATTATATGCCATGATAATTGATGATATTACCTTTTTCCCCTGGTAATACTTCATAGTAATGTTGGACATCCGAGTAAAACAGAGGAGATACAGCAATGTTACTGTCTTGGCAAACATCATATGTACTCACATATCACATGTGGGAAGGTGGAAAGTTTTACAGCTTTTCTTCCCAGCTTAGTTTTGCAGCAACAGCACATTACACATTTTGCAAACACTTTGTTACAGGAAAGAAGTTTGTTGTTTTGGATTTTTTTTTTTCTTCAATATGTGTTTTTGGCAGTGTCTGAAGTAGTTTGCAGCAATAATTTTTCCCTGGTCAGTGCTACTCCTACCACACTGAATACAATTTAGGGTGTAATTGCTTTACTGTAATTTTGTTTGTTTTTAAGAAAAATGGTTGTTTGGGGTGATGGACAGCTAGCTGACTGGAGAGTTTGCTAATCTTTGAAGTCTTTCAAGAAAGAAAGAAACACGTTTAACTAAACTTTCTTTAGCACAGTCCTATAGTTTAGAAATTGTTTATAGACATATTTAAGTAACCAAATGTCTTCTTTTCAGGAAACAAGATTTCTCACAATGATTTGGAAAAACAGTTTCAATTACTATTTAGGTTTTTCAAGACTTTCCCTGCCTGCTTTTGGAAACTTAGTTGACTGATAGCCAACCTTATTTAAAGAAATATGTAAGAGTATAAAGTGAATTTCAGTTCACTTCCCTAAAATTATAGGTAGTATTAGAAGCATTTTTATAGCAAAAGTCTTGCTGCATTTCAGCACATCCTCTGAAATACTGCCTTCTTGCCAGTATGTTGGCAATCTCTTTGTCTCATGAACTTTTCCTATAAATTTTATCTTTAGTCCTATTTCTCCTTGCTTTTCTTTACAACCAGACTTTTTCTTTGCATTGCTTTGAAATATTTTTTTTCATGTGCTACACTTGTATTTTCTTCAGCTTTAAAGTGCTGTTATCTGCCTTTTGAAGTAGTTCCATTCTAAAACTGCATTGTGTGTAGGAAAGTTTGAATGGCTGTGTGGAGTATAGATGTTTGAAGGATTGATGGGTTGCTTTGTTCAAAGGAGACAGTTTATAAATTTTCATATTTTTTCTTGAGATTCCCAGGTGCCAGTTCTCTGTTCAGCTGTCTGGCTGCTCAGGAGTGTCATTAATTGTGTGTGTATTAATTAAGAGATATATTCTGAGGAGAAGTGACTTTCTCTGTCTGCATTCTCTGCTCTGACCAGACCTCTGGTCAATCAAGCCATGATCAATGTTGTTTTGCCCCTTTAGCCTTCAGACAGCTGCATCAGATATATTGAGCTTGCTGTTATGTAACAGAGTCATGCTGTAATCATTTTCTGATGAAGGATGTTCAAATAGATAGATGGCTGTATATTTTAAGTATGTCTGCTGTCATAATGATGCTTCTTTGAGGAGGGAAGCAATTAGATGTGCCTATTAGTTTTAAGCTGTGTGAATTTTTATTGTACTGACACATATCTGTATTAAGTTATGTTTAATCACTTTAGGTACTGAAGTTATTTTACGAATTCATGAGAAATAATCTGCTGAAGAAACACCCACAGCGAGGAATTTTGTTTTTAAAGGAGAAGCTGGACTTGATATGAATAAAACATGAAAATCTGAAATAAAATAGAAAACCAGTCTTGCTACAGAGCTGTTGAATTGCTGGTGCAAATCAGCAATATATAAAGAGCAGATAACTTTTTCTATGTTTTCAGTAGTGCAACAGGTTTAAAGATCAGGATTTGTTGGATGGAGTTGTTGTCTTTCAACTGGAGATCTTTCTCAGGGCAGTGTGGAAAAGGCTATACTGNTTGGATGGAGTTGTTGTCTTTCAAGTAGAGATCTTTCTCAGGTACCTTGTTAGGGCAGTGTAGAAAAGGCTATACTATGTTTCAGTGCTAGCAAACTAATCTTGCTATGGTTGATGTTGTAATAGAAGGTTGTTACAGGAAATAATAGATTTCCCTTAAAACTTCCCCATTACAGGAAAAGCTTGCCCCTTTCCCATCTGCTGGAATATTAAATTATTATATTTGTATTTTCAAAACCTTATTGCAATTGAAAGGTTGCTTAGTCTAACAGTAGAGGAGGCATTTGTCATAGAGATCTGTGGCCTTACAGTAATAGTAGCATTTTCTTCTCTGACAACAGAACAATACTCTTGCTCCTTCTGTAGGCCAGTATTGTTAAATACTGTTAAATGTTAATGATTTTGTCTGAGCAGACTGTTTTCCTGTTTGTATGAGGTATTCCTTTGTGTGAATTGGTTAATGCTTGCTGTTCTACAGTTGTATTCTGGTGGAGTTGGACCAGTGGATGACATTTATGGTACAAGACAGTATAAAATGGTCATTCAAGAAGACATTCAGTGGACATTCAAACACAATCTAGCACATTGTGATTTTCAAATTTCAAACTACTTTCCATAAATTTTTTAAGATTTTAATGCAGTTAATCAATATTTGACTCCTAGTATCTCCAAGGTGATTTTTTTTTCCAATTGCAAATATTAGTTAATTTAAGAGATGATAAACACTTATAATATTTCTTCTTCTAGCTGTCCTTTACCTTATTTCATTTTTCTGTTCCTTTTGTACATATTTGTCCTGACCAGCATCCTTGGCCGAACGTTTGTTGCATTACTTGGCAGTTTTCCCTGAGAGCTGACTGCTCAATGGGCTAAATAAGACACACAAGGATGTGATGCATTTGTACTTAAAATTGTTAAGTGCAGAACAGACAATATGCAGAATTGCTTAGGTGGGTTTCTTTCCTGAAGTAAAAAGATTCAAATGTGTGGCAAGCACACTTGGATATTTCCTTATGTACCTTTTCCCTTGTGTTATTACAGTTGTTTCTAGATAAGGAAATAAAAATGTGTCTGACCTTTTATAAGGGTACTTGACGTGTGTAGGCTTGTTGTTTGATTTTCAGGTCAATAAATGGGAATATGACAATGCTCTAGAGGGATTAATACTGGCTTGACCCTATCTTGGTGTTACCAGACTTAGTTTTCCCAGAAAGCAAGATCCTTGCACTAAAACAGTGCTATTCAACAACAAGATTAAAACCAAAATTATTGCATGAGGAAGAAGCAGTAAAAGGACATTACTGATTTGTGTTAGTGTACACATTGTGCATTGGGATGCGATGCTGATGTCTCTGAGCTGGCTTTGAACCAAAGGGTGAAACCATTCAAACTTTTAAACAAAACCAAACCTAAAACCAAGATGCAAACTGGTAAAACCATTGTTGTGGGCATCTCAGTGAAGATCCACGGGTAGGTGGTGAGCATGAGTGTATTGCTGTGGTTTGTGAGCTGAACTGTGTGACTGTGTGCCAGGTCCCACAGCACTTCTGTCCATGGGGATGGGCTGAGCCAGTGAAGTGTGCTAGTGCTCTCTAATAACTGGGTAGACCTAAGTGTCTCTTTCAGCATGGAACAGGAAGGGCTTAGTCACAAATTTTGGTGCAGTTATCTGTGGAGTGTGTACAGGTGAACGTGTTTAAAGTACTGTATTAATACTGTTCTAAATTGAATAAAGTGGACTTTACTGCCCTCTAGTTAGAAGTGTACCTAACAATTGCAGCACAACGTTATCAGATCTAAGTCAGGTATGTTTTTGCTGCTTTCAGGCATAGCAATGTAATCTTATGTCTCACTTTTTTAAAAATTAATTTTAATAGAACTTAAGCATTCTCCTTAACTGACAGTTTTCTTTCTTTTTCAGCTGATGCAGCTCAGCAGTTTCAATATGCAGTGAGAGTTATTGGAAGCAATTTTGCTCCCACTGTTGAACGTGATGAATTTCTTGTAGCAGAGAAAATCAAGAAAGAACGTAAGTGTGTCTTGTTCCTTTCTTAGAAATAAAAAAATCTTTATGAAGTTAGGTTATTTCTCTGAAAAGGGGACAACTCTGCCTCACAGATAGTTACCTAATCTATTGTTAATGCTTACTTCCTGAAAATCTCATGATGTAAATGCCATTAATTTCCTAGTGAATATTCCTGAGTGGCTATTTGTGTTCACAGCTCCAAATTTTTCTGAATATTCAGCTAAAACTTTCCTTGCTGCTTTGTATCTTGGCCACTATGAAGACAAAGAGCAATTAATACTGCACTCCTTTCATCTTAGTACTCGGAATTTATGAATTCATAGTTCTTCTTAGAAGAGTAACCAACTGATCTTTTTGAGATGTGCACTTCAGGAATTTTACACATTGGCACAATTAATTTCATGAGCACCTGTGTGAAACTTACTGAATGAGCATCCTGGGAACTGATTGAATAGTTTGTGACTTACCTGACTTGCCTTCAGTTTCTCTACAAGTTTTCTGCAGCCACCTTCTTAAAAACAAAATCACAGACCATGACTTTGTAAGGGATGTCTCATATCCATTCTGTTGTGCTCTCTGCTGCTCTGAGTCAAGTATTGCACTGTGCGTATCCAGAGGGGATGTGATGAATTCTTCTTGAAAAGCCAAATACTGCTTTCAGCAGATTCTGCTGCACAATAGCATGTCCAGAAACAATTACTTGAATTGTGCTAATGAAATTAAAGCTTCATATTTGAGCTTTGAATATTCAGAGATTGAATTAGGATAACTGACATCAGTGGTTGTAACTGGTTTAAGGTCCATGTGTATTTTTTGCTAATGCAGAGCTTCCGTGACTTGCTGGTAGACAAATCAGGCCATTAGAATTCCTCTAGCTACAACTCCAAAACACTGGAATCTACAATATATACTTTCTGCCACACTTTGGCTCCTTGTAGACATCACAGCATATATTCTTTGTGCCTGTTGCCAGTTTTCTGGAGAGGGCTGTCTCCCTCATGCTCCTCCCAAACTTCAGCTTGTAAGCTTATGTTGGTGGTCATGAACAAGTGACTGGATATATATCCTTCTAACTTTACATTTATTTTGGAGATACCACACAACTAATGACTTACATGGCAAAGTGTACTTACCAGTGACATCTGACGCTAATTAACATTTCTACCATTTAATAGCTATTTTTCTTATCACTGAAGTTTCTTCAAATGTCTTTATTGCCTTGGTTTTCTTTTAACATGGCCCTTTCTGATGCAACATAGCTTTCTGAGCAATCTAGTTGGAAGATGTGTCTCCTCTGAGAAGGTACTTCTGTAACTGGCATTGATTTGAGACTCTTATTTTTTGTAATATGTGAAAGTTGTGTGACTCTGGAATTCTGCCTGACTTGCAGTAATGGCATTACTACATTTTTCCTTATTTTCATTGCCTAAAATAAAAACAATTGCACTCTAGTTTTAGAGCAATTACATATAATAATAACGTTATTATAACAATACATATAACAATAACATTCTTTAATGCATATCTGCTTTCAGTTGTATCTTCAGTCCCTTAGGTCCCTAAATCTACTAAATGGCAGAATAGACTTTACCAAGACACTTACTTAAAAAATGAATATTTTGATTGAGCTAAGAAAATGCTGATACTTACATTGCAAGAATTCTCGGGGCTGGAATGCAGATAAGATGAAAACAGGCAAAGTGTTTAAGTAAATACAGTGAAACAGTCCAGCATCATGAAGCTTTCTTGGTTATATTTTATAATTTACCACAAGTATGTATAAGACTTGACTGTTACACTTCTTTCAAATTTTTAATCTACTTTTTTTCTTTTTAACAGTTGTACGACAAAGAAGGGAAGCAGATGCTGCTTTGTTTTCGGAACTCTACAGAAAACTCGGTTCACAGGTAGTCTAATGAATGTGTAAAGAAACTGAAAGCACTCATAAGCATCCTTCTGCTGTTAGAGTTGTGTTGGACAGTGCTCAGGTCATGAACAGTATTTTTTCTGGGAGGATGGTTAAATACTCAAACAGCTTGCTTAGGAAAGTTGTGGAGTCTTCATTCTTGGAGAGAAGTTAAAACCTGACTGGACACAGTCATGGGCAACCTGCTGTAGATGACCCTGCTTTAAACAGAGGGATTGGACCAGACAACTTTCAGAGATGCCTTTAAACCTTAGCTGTATTTTTAGTATTTGATTCGAGTTATGTGAAGGGGTACTTCATATGAAGAAAGGAACTCTGTAAAAATAAAGGGTTCGTTTTATACGTAACACTGATTAATTTTCTCATAATTTATTTTACAGAAATGCCTTGCAGTGTATTAATTTAACTAATCTAGTATTCTCATGCATCTGAATTTTTAAGTGCTCCAGGTCTTTAATGTTGAAGGCGAAGGGTTTGCTGACTTGGATGGCTCTAACACCAATGTTAATCAAAGAGTACTGCATGCCAGTATTCTGACAGAAGATGTTAGTGTGTAGAAAACCCGAGTTTAATGTGATAATGCTAAGATTAAGATTGCAAAAAAAGTATTCTGTGGAGAGTATGACTGGTCAGAGCTTGGTTCTCCTCCCCCTTCCATACCTGACTTATCCATTACTTTGTTAATGTCTGGAGCTCAAGTTACTGAGTAAGTTGTCCTGGTTTCAGTATCCTGTGGGTTTGTGTATTAATTGAACTGATTTGTACAGCAGAGCACTGATGTGCAGAGAACTCTTACTACAGACTTGGTGTAACACATTTCTGTAGCTTATGTCCTGCATTGCCATTTGGCAAGCAAAATGCTGCAGAGCAGGATGACTAATCTTTGGAACAAAATGCCTTGCCTGTGTTATATGTTTACTTATTCTTCTGAATGTAATGCAAGCTATCTCCTGGTGTTTTACTGCCTCCTCAAATATTAAAATATTTATAACCTTTTCTTTTTCCTCTGCTAGCATTTTGTGTATGTGAAATAGTGTCATGGCTTCTTTAAAATTCACACAACCAATTACTATTCAATCTGCTGTTAGGTTTATTACTAATGGTGTACAATCATTTCTTTTTCCCATGAGCATAGGGAATGGCTTAAAGAGATATACGTTTTCTGAATCAATGAGCCTCTTCCAACAATTCTCTTGAAAGCAGTTGGGAGGGGAAAGTAGCATGTGTGAATCTGCTTTAACTTTGTTTCATCTACTACTCCAAACAGGAAAGGAGGTCGGTGCTTATTTATGGCAGCCTGCCAGTTGAGCAAACCACACTTCTTGGAGCTCTTAGATTTATTTGCTCCTGGCCAGTAGAAGAAGCAGTTGCTGCTCCTTCTTCACCACTTCTTAATTAGTTGCTGTTATTAGTTACCTGCAACAGATGCAATACTTTCTGCTTGTTCTTGAGATCAAAGCAAAAGATATTAGAATTGTGCTCTATATAATAATAAAGAATGTCTCCTTTTATATAAAAATATAGAGCTTTGGTAAATTATGTCGCTATGAAGGGGTGCAGTCTGTTGAATCTTCATATGACTCAAGTTTGCTTTATATTTAACATTCCTTAGTATTGGAGATCATAGCCTGATCAATATTGTGAGGGAATTTGTGTAGGTTTCTTTGTCTCAGCTTTGTCCATCATAAGGTTCTATGCCCCTGGTAAATTCAGGTGCAAGTGTTAGTGTCACACAACTATGGAGTAACATATCTGGGAACATGCATATTTAAAATAAACCATTTTAATACTTGCCTTTGTTTTAAAGTATTCTGTTTGTAGCTTGGGCTTTAGCTGAATTTGGTCACCTTTCTGCTGAGATCTAAAACTGCTGACAGTCTTATTCTAAAAGTCTGTATGTGTATGTTTGCCAAAGACCATATTGTGTATTCCTCAAGTTTCATATTAACAGTGTATCTATCTTGAGCTATGAAAATTTTAGTAGTTCTGTTAAATGGCATTTAAAGTAATAGAAATTGAAACCCTCACTTTTGAGGCCTCCCTGTCAAGGAGAGTGGAGAGGAAAAAGGAGAAAAGACAATTCCTTGCTTAAAAGTTCACCAAGAGTTTTCCTTTTTCATGTTTAGGTTAAAATAATGGCTGCATCTGAGATGTTTTAAGTGGCGAGAGTGTGTGGGAATGCTGGTAACAGTTTGGCTCTGTATAAACCTCATTCTTAGTTGCTATGAATTTTAAATTGAGCCTGCTTGCTGATTTCAGAGCAGGTGAGAATTCATTATTTGAACACAGTGGAAAAAAATCATAAAATTAGCAATACAGAGGCTACACTGCACATTCCCAGTTTATTCAAGAACATGGCTCTGCGTTAGTCTTATTTATCTGGAGAGTTTATTTATATGTGTATATATTAGGAAGTTGGATAATTTTAAAAAAAGTTATTATCAAGAGTTAGACTTATTTATGTTTGTCTTCATCTTTCTTTGAAGGGCATTTTGAAAAACAAATGGTCAATACTCTACCTCCTGCTTAGCCTTAGTGAAGATCCACGTAAACAGTCCAACAAGGTAGGTGAGGAGACGTTTGTTGCTTCTGAGGAATGCTAAATGTGTGTCACTTATTTTAAATGTCTTTAGGAATCTTTATTCAGACTTAACAAATACCTCAGGTTCATTTCATGATATCTGTGTGTGAGGCTGAAAGGAAGAAAACACTTGACTGAAGTGTCTTTAATACTTGTTGTAGTTTCCTTACACTGCATAAATATAAAAATATGAGCTGTCCAACACGTGCAGCTGAAGTTGTGAGTATATTAGATGGGTGGTTTTTATGTTTGCTTTCTGCTTGGTGGTGTGATGTCTGCTCATGTGATAATGAGTTTTAAATGGAATAGGGAAAGCAAAATGCAGTTGCAGCTCTGCTGGCACCAAAGTGCTTTTTGCAGTTATTGCTAATGACAGTTTGCAGGCAAAAAGAAGTTGTATTGCTAAAAGTACTGTTGCTCACTGTAAGGCACTTTTTGTCATGATAATTGCATTAGCAAATTTTTCTTTGCATAAACATGGTCTTCAGATATTTCTTGTTCATGTTCTTGATATTACTCTCCTGTTAACTGAAGATGTGACTTAAAGCAATTCCCATATCTTTTTTTTTTAATTATTCCTCTCTTTTCAAATCCCTCTCTTTTCAGGTGTCAAGTTATGCCACGCTTTTTGCTCAAGCATTGCCACGGGATGCTCACTCAACCCCATATTACTATGCCAGGCCTCAGACCCTTCCATTGAATTACCAAGACCGCAGTGCTCAGTCTGTCCAGAGTTCCTGCAGCATGGGGAGCAGTGGGATCAGCAGCATCAGCCTGTATGCCCTAAACGGGCCAACTCCAACTCCACAATCACTCATTCCAGGGTAAATTTCACCTTACAGATAGACTTGCCTTTTTTCTTTTTTTATTTTCTTTCCTCCACCCTCTGTTTTTGTATGCCATTGGAAGTACCACTTTAGGTGCAGAGAAACTGAGTTCCTAAGCTGAACAGAGTATCAGGTGCTGGCATATGACCATATGAAGCCATAAATGGCTGCCCAAATTAGTCCATTTTTAATCGCTATCTTCTTGTCTCCTAGTTTTTCTTCCCACCCCCAAGAGTTGTGAAACGAACATGAAATCACAAGATGCATTTTCAGAAAGAACCAAAGCTTTTTTTTTTTTAGTTGAAGACATATTTTTAGTAGGGTGTATTTGACATGAGTTACTAAATTCATATTATGGAATTAGTGCTGAATTTTATTAATAGGCTTTTCAATACAAATACTGCAGTAGTGATAAGATGATGTAGTTCAGGATTCTGGAAGTGCAAGCATGGTAAAAAGCAGTATTTCATCCCTGGACTTCAGGGTAGGAGACTTGGGGCTCTTCTGGGATCTTCTTGGAAAGATCCCCTGAGAGGCTGCCCTGGAGGGAAGAGGAATTAAGGAGAGAACGGAATAGGATTATTCTGTTTGAAGGGAGGTACAATGATCATCTGGTTCAACTGCCAGGCTAGCGAGCTGGTTGATAGTCAAGGATCACCTGGAAGCTTTAGAAAGAAATGGGCAAGAAGGAATTAACAGTGGCAGGAGACCTGCATGGAGAAGCAAGTTGTTTCTGACAAAACTCAGATATAAAAAAGCATATCAAAGATGTATGAATCAGGTTCAAAGGAGCATCCAGGGTAGAGTGACTGCAGTGAAATCCTAAACTGACCTAGACCTTAATCTGTCAAGGTGCATGAAGGGTAACAGCAGATATTTCTGCGACTATATCAGCAGTAAAGGAAGGCTAGAGAAAACATGGGCCTCTGTTCAATTGATACTAGGTGCTTGCTTTGCCTTTGTGCTGGTAAAGTCAGCACAGGACACTGAGACTCTTGGGGAAGTCTTTGTTGCTCTGGAAAGCTTGTCCAGGTATGTGATAGACAAGAAGGGGGGGACTAGGAGTAGTCAGCACAGAGTTCAGAAAGGCATGTTTGAAAAAGTTTCAAAAAGCAAAGTTTCAGAAAGGCAGTCTCACAGCCTTCTGTGATGAGTGACTTGGTGAGCAAGGGGAAAGCAGTTACTGTTGCTTATTTCAACCTTACTAAGACTTTTAATGCTGCCTACCTGTGACAGCCTTATTGACACTTAATAAAACATGGACTAGGTAAGGTGACAGTGAGGTGGGCTGGACTTGCCTGACTCAAAAGGATTATGATCAGTGGCAGTCCAGTTGGAACCCAGTCTCTAATTGTGTAACTGGAAGCTGCATCCTTTGTCCCACCTGATGGCACAGAGTGACTCTTGGACAACTTTGCATGATGACACAAAGCTGGGAGGAGTGTTTGTTAAAGGAGGTCATTAACCTGCTCCTCAGAGGAAGCTTAGTGGGCTCCAGAAACAGGCTTACAGGAGCCTGCTGAAGTTCAAAGTCCTGTACCTGGGAAGGAGTAACTCCATGCACCAGTACATACTGGATGCTGACTGGTTGCAAAGCAGCTTTGCAGAAAATGTCCTGGGATTCCTGGTAGACACAAAGTTGAACATGATGTGCAGTGTGTGGTGAAGAAGGCTAAGAGCCGCCTGGGTTGTGTTATGAAGGACATCACCAGGAGAGTGAGGCAAATAAGACTTCTCACTGCTCAGTACTGATGATCTGAAAAGCTGTATCCAGTTCTAGTACAAAGAAAAGATATAGGCAGGCTGGAAGAAGGAGTCTGGAGAAGGAAGCCCAAAGCCATTTAAGATGTTGAAGCATCTGACATATGATGGGAAGCTGACTGAGACCTGGAGTTGTTCAGCCTGGAGAAGAAAAGTCTTGGAATCTTACCTGTGTATGACAAGGGGCATAGAGAAGACTGAGCTAGAGTGTTTTGGGTCAGGGAAAGAGCAAGAGGTAGCTGGCAAAATTTGTGAGTTGTGAATCACAGTTAGTCAAAAGGAAAAAAAACCCTTTTTGCATTAAGATGGGGATTTGTTTGAGGGCGGGGGCATATTGTGAAACACTAAAATGGGTTGCCCATGGTTGTAGTCTCCATGCTTGAAAATATTAAAAACATGACTTGAACAATGCACCAGCTAACCTTCTCTAGTTGATCTGCTTTGATAAGAAAGGTTGTAGGAGGTGATCTCCAGAGGTCACTTCTAGCCTCAATCATTGTATAATCCTGATACAATATAGAAAGATATGTCAGTGAGGTTATTTCTTGTATCTGATTGCTTAAAAATATCAGCAGAACCTACTCTCTTTCTGGCATATTCTTGTCCTGACCTGTTCATACTGTTCCATTTTATTGTAATTTCACTGTGCCCTTTAGTCCTCTAGTCTGTGAGCTGAACAACCCAAATTAAAGCTTTCTGTGAGCTTCATTCCTTCTGAACTTCTCTTTATACCTGTTTTTCTTTTTTCTAGAGTTACATTCTTCTGAACAGCCAAAATTCAGTGTTGTACTCTGAGGCCTTACTAATGCTCAACCCAGCAGATCTCAGTCTTCACCACTGAGATTGGTTCTCAGGACAGGTGGTCTCCTGAGCTGGTAGACTTGTACAGGGAGCAGAATGGACCCATCTAATTTAGGAGGGAGAAGTTACTGGCCTGCTGACCCACTTAGATGCTCACAAGTGTGTGGGACTGGATGGGATTTGTCCTAGAGTGATGAGGGAGCTGGTGGAAGAGCTCACCACGATGCAGTCCATCATTTAATCGGTCCTGGCTAACCGGGAGGTTCCAGATAACTGGAGCTGGACCAATGTAACATTTTCTCAAGGTTAAGACTTTCTTGGTGAAAAGAATTGATAAGTTTGAATTAAAGGAAAATTGGAACATCCCTGGATATTCCCTCCTTGATTATGTCTGCTGGCATTTGATACAAACAGAAAGATACAAATCTGAAAGAGCAGAGTAACTGGAAAGTGAACTTTCTCCTCTTTCTCTGTTTTCTTTTACTTCTTTGATATGTAGCGACAGCTTCAGGTAGTAACAAAACTTAAATATTTAGGTCTTTCTACTCTGACTATATTTATTATTTTTATAGTACCTTCACTTTCATACCTATTTTGGTATAATTACACATTTCATCAAAGTTTATCTTTGATATGAAATCATGTATGTCAAACTTACACTTCCCTTTTCTACAGGTCTGGGGCTTTTTTGAAAGTGTGAGGTTACAAGAAGAAATAAATTGCTTTTGTGTTCTCTACCCTTTAAGGTTCCTTTATTAAACTACCTCTACCCACCCACCCCCCTCCAACAACAACTGTGAAAAACTTCTTCCTTTTATCCTTTTAGGCAATCCTATCAAGCTCCAGGTGTTGGAGATTGCCTCCGTCAGCAGCTAGGATCACGTCTTGCATGGACTTTAACTGCAAACCAGCCTTCTTTACAAAACACTACCTCAAAAGGCTTCTCAAATGCTGTCTCTCGTGGTGTGCCAAGGTCTAGGCGAGAAGGGGATACAAGTGGTGAGCAAAGATGAAACATTAGAGATTATGCTTTTTTACAGTTGTTATCTATAATCCTCCATTATCTTTTGAGTTATTTTGGAATCGTAGCATGTTGATTTTTTGAAGGGTGTTTTTCTAGAATGTGTTTAATAGAAGTAAAGAAGCAAATATGCAGGACTAGTATATTGGCTGCAATCTCTTTGGCTGGTTTTTAATTTATTTTTGCACTGGTTAGTTTGATTGCGATCTGGTCCTCTTAAAATACTGAGTTCATACAAGCGTTTGTCATAGTTAAGTGATTGTGACATGTGAGCAGTTATCATTCTTTTGATGATCAGGAGATGCTACTGTTTTTAGAGTCAGAAAGGGAGCTCAGTAAACAGAACTTGTTGCAATACTCATCTGTTTGTGGTTCTGTGTCTTTCAGAACTTGGAAATATGTACTGGAATATAGAGCTCTTAAACCTGCTTCTTCTTTAGATTAGCATATTGTTTACAGTGGTTGTATTTAGAACAAGTGACAAAATATTATCAATAAAATAAAAAAATATTAATATAAACTTGTGAAATCACAGAATTGTTTGAGTTGGAA
The DNA here is from genome assembly GCA_013397295.1 of Polioptila caerulea. Taxonomy (NCBI): domain Eukaryota; kingdom Metazoa; phylum Chordata; class Aves; order Passeriformes; family Certhiidae; genus Polioptila; species Polioptila caerulea. The sequence goes on along the minus strand of VYXF01006533.1, from coordinate 86,257 downwards.
GGTATCTTAAAGATCATCTTGTTCCAACTTTCCTGCCATGGACAGGGACACCTTCCACTAGACCAGGTTGCTCAGAGAGCTGTCCACCCTATCCTTATACACTTCCAGGGATGGGGCATCCACAGCTTCTCTGGGCAACCTGTTCCAGTGCATCACCACCTCCACAGTAAAGAATTTCTTTCTAAATTCCTAATATTTCTAATTTATGTCCATGATTAAGTGCCTGTAAACTTGAAGGTGATGCCTAGAGGATCTATTCTGAATTTACACCAGTGTAACTGAGGAGGAATTGTTTAACAGGTGATCTCTGTGACAACTCTGATTGTAAAAGTAAGTAAGTTCTGAATAAATGAGCTGATGGCAGATGTCATCCTATAGCAGCATTATTCTCTGGCAAAAAAAGACAAGAGATGCAGGCTTTTGTTTGTGGTGTTTTGTTTTAGTTTGTTTTTAACTTCCATACAAAAAAGTGTGGATATTAAGGAACTAAAATGCAGCCTGTCTGCCAGCCTCTGCATCTTTGAGTAGCAGTGTACAAAGCAGTGGCTTATAGATCAGAGTTGTACTGGTGTAGCTGAGGGCAACGTTTGGCATTTAGAACCTAATTAACAAGACTGCTATATGCAGGAAGGTGTGTGTGTGTATCTATGTAATGTGAATACGTGTTTTATATATGTGCTTTAATATATACAAAAATAGAAAAAAAAGAAAAAGTAGAAAATGGAGTAGAAAAAAGCATAGGAAAAAGAAACAGAAAAACATACAAAATCTTGCACTGCCTCCTAATCCATTATACTGATTGCTATAAAAGGCAATACTTCTTCTGTTGAGTCAGCCAGCAGCTGTGACTTTGGTTCGTGTGTGGGATGGGTATAAGGACTGACAGTTGTCTTAAATGTAGTCACTTGCTGGTGTAGAAATAGAAGTAGGACTGCATCCAGAATATAGAAGTCTATTGTCAAGAAGATAACATTTCTATGAATATTAAATTCCTGTAATTATTTTTTTTTCTCCTAAAGTTGCTTGCTTTTATTTGAAGTTTTCTTACTGTTACATCTACACACTGAGTATAAAAAGGCACATTGTATGGCTGATGTTAATACTTGTGTTATTTATCAATTGGAGGAATGTGCACTTGCATCTTTCACCATTTCACTCCAAGTTCCTTAGAGGGACAACTTACAGTTGTGCACATCTTATTGTTATGGGGGGAGACTGAGTTTTAAATGGTATCTTGAAGTGAAGACTACTTTTGCTGAAATAAGAGTAGAATTTAATTTTTCTTCTTTTTTTTTTCTGGGATAGTGGATTGTTGGGGAGGCAAACTGACAAGAGTGAGAGTACTGTTTAAATTGGGAGAAGCATGTTGTGGCATCTCAATTTCTGGACACTTGTTAAAATTGTTTAATTCTTGAAATCCTAAATGAATTTACAAAAGCACATGGTGACGATTTGCCCAGAAAAGGTGGGGATAGTTTCAATGGCCTACACAGTGCCTTTTTTGATCTTATGCTTCCTTTAAATTCAGAAATATCTTACATCTCTAACATAATCTAACCTTTGACTAGAGATAAGAACCAGAAGCAAACTATGTATTACAATAGCAAAAGCTTTGCTAAATCAAAGATATATATATCTTCAGAAACAGTATTTAGACTTAAATATTTTCTAGCTCTGTGGCTGTTATGAAGTCAGATCTGATCAATCTTCTCACATAAGTAAATGAAAACTTATGAAACAAGCAGCTTTTCCTTCTGGATTAACTGTTCTTTCCCTAGGTGAATGTAGGAGAGGTTATTCTCTAAGTCTATTTAACAACTTCAACTGTTTGTTCAAAGAAAGATGAAGTTGCTGTGGTGCTTGTCTCAGAACTTGCCCTGGTGTTGGATCAGAAGGGGTAACAAGTTCAAGAACTGGCCGATGTGTCAGTTACAATAGGACATGCCCTGTGCTGTACATGCTGACTTCTCTGTGAGAACACAGGTAGCATTAGAGGCAGGCAAAGGCAGTTTTGGGCTTTCCTGTCAGACTAAGAGGACCTACAATATTTCTTTACAAGGTTACAAGTACAGGCTTTATGGTTCTTATAATTTTGGGGTTTTTGGCTATGCATCCAAATAGCTCTTCAAAGTTTTAGTCAGAGCTAATTGTCTCAACAAATCTAAATACTTGCTTTTGTTTTTTTTCTTTTTTAGGTTCTGTTGAAATAACAGAAGCAAATCTTGTAAGAGATGTTTTATATGTCTTCCAGGGAATAGATGGCAAAAACATCAAAATGTGCAATTCTGAAAATTGCTATAAAGTGGAGGGAAAGGTACTGTATAGTGACTTGTATTTCATATGTGAGCAGAGAAGTATATAGGGGAAAAATAACTGTGAGAAACATGTAAAAAAGTTAAAATATTATTACGAGTCTGTATTCCCTCTACCAACTGTTTTGTTTTGTTTTGTGCTGGTTTTGTTTGTTTTGTTTTTGAGGGTTCTTCTGTTAGTACAACAGAGTAGCTTCAACAGTAGTAGCTGAAAATCAATCAGGTAGATTAGATGCCAGATAGAAAATGTGGCATTTCACAAGATGTGAATACCCTTCCAATTCTTAATCCAGTAGAAGGACTCTTAAGTTAGGGTTTTAAGGATTTATGTCAACATTTCTCCTGTCCAGTGTATAAGAATTAATATGAAGCAGATGCAGGCATTTGATTGCATTATTATTGAACTAAATTTAACAGCCTGAGATATGGAATGGATGCTAGCCACTTGATGTTATGGGCCTGATTACAATTATAAGTGATCAGATGCAGATTACCTAGGAAAGAAAGGACTGGTGGTAGAACTGAAGAAAGGCCTGATGTGAATTTGAATGAAGACATGAAATAGAGGACAAAAGAATAGGAGAGATGCCTGAGAGATTTTGCTTTAAGATGTTAAGCCTTTCAAAAAAAACCCCGAGTGTGTGATTGAGTCAGCTGAGCAGAGAAGAAAAAATGGTGCTAGTTGCTTTAGCATCTTCACGTTCAGTATTTAGACAGTACAGCTTCAGAGTTCAGTTTCTGCTAATTGATTTTCAGGTTCTTGTTCAGCTGGAAAGACAATGCTTTCAATGTTTACTATTAAAAACTTTCTACTATGACAATATTACATAATCCTTAAATGGTGGGAAAATTACTTTTGGGCAATTTCATGTGCCAAGAGCATGGTAGACAGGTCTTATGTTGATATCTGAGCTAATTTCCTTTTTTCCTTCATAAGAGTAGCAAAAAGTGAAACATAGAGTTGTTCACCATTATTTCACAATGATATTTACAGCTGCTTAATGGAGGGATAAATGGAAAAACTTAACTCTTGTTAAATAAGTTAAATCTTATTAATTAACAGATTCTTAATAAACATCTACCTGTAGTTGATGCAAGGTTTGTAATTCCTCAACACCTTCACTGAGTAAATTATATTCCATATATGAATTTGTATATGGTAAAAGAAGGGTAATAATGTACTTTTCTAGAAGAACGGGAAGAAAACTTAGTCAGTGATTACAAAATTGGCAGTGGGTTTCACTGGTTTTCAGTGTAGCTTTCATGTGCAATAGGCTGGTTTGAGGTCAGAAGCTGTTTTACTTGGAACTTGTAATTCAGAGATTTTAATTACTGACCACAAGCCAGCTGAATAATCTTTGCCTGAGAACTTTGTCTTCAGTTATTTTTGTGAAGTCAGTCATCTTCCCTTCTTCCGTATTTGTACTTGGTCTGAGCTACTGGACCTGGTGAAGATGAGATTATCTGACTCACCAGAGCTGCAGCTGGAACTTCTGACAAACAACAAGGACCAAGATCATACCTCCTCTAACTGTATTGACTGCACATTAGACAAAATAGTAGTCAAAGCATGTAGTTCTTCCTCAGCTGAGAGTCTCATTGTACACAGTCTGGGTTGTTGGGGTCTTTTCCAGAAAAAAAACACACTTTCTAAGGTGCTATTCTTGCTGAAATGTTTCCTAATCTTAGTGTTAATATTAGATCTGGTGGTGACTTTCAGCACTGTATGAGATAGCAGTTTCTGATTTGATCTAAGACATACAAATGTAATAACACCAAGCCAATTTTGCTTGTTCCTCATTTAATTCCAACGGATGTGTGTTGTGCTCAGTGTTTGCCAAGTACTCTGTACTTGCAGAATTCTAAACAGTTCTTATGTCATCTCTTTGGTTTTAGCTGTGGGCAGAGTTTCTGTGTCCAATTATGCTTGTTTGGGCTGGAATTTACCCTACAGAAGTTGTTCAAGAAGTTAAAGCTGTACCTCTGTGGGTAAACAAGAGGGCTAAGGACTGAACTCTGCTCTTACAACCAAATGCTGCAGCCTGGTTCAAGCTCACACTGGTGTGGATAACACACTCTGACACTAATTGTTATCTTGGAGAATGCCTGTACTGTTAACTGAAGGGTTTACTGGAGGAGATTTGATTTCTAGCTCTTTAGCAGCTTAACTTTTTAGAACAATTCCTTGCTTTGATTTTGACTGTTCCAGCTGGCTGTCAAAATTGTCTGTAGAGGTGGGATAGGCCCAGTTGCTGTGGGCAAGAATCAGTCTCTGCCTCATGGTCTGTGTTATCAGTCAGATTGTTTGGGGTTTTTTATTCAATTAAATTTTGAATACTTCATGGTGGTGTTCTTGAGTAATATGGTGAAATGTGGAAGAAGAAAATCGAAGTAGGAAGTGTCTTATCTGTTGGTAATTTAGAGGAAGAAATGTGCTAATTCAGATGAAAATAGTGGTGGCTATGTAGGGTGTTGAGACTAAGGCAGGTTTGCAAGGTGAGCAGGATCCTAGAAGAAAACCAGAATCAGACTGGCAGAGTTCAGAAGGACGTATAAAGCTGGAGTTAACCTTGGAAGTTGAGTTCCGCAAGTTTGTGTTCCTGATGCCCAGTCAAGCATTGGGTCATTGATTTTCTATTAAAGGTTTCTTTCACATGTAGCAATAACTAATTATTTTGTCAGAGCCTTTTCATTACTTTCAGTCATTACCACCCCTGCTATAAGACTCATATTTTCAGTCGTACTGATTGTCAGGAGAAGATATAGTCTGGTATTACAATATGAAAATACAGATTTCTTCCTTTCTTCTGAAGACCATTTTGTTATTGACAAAATTGCCTTATGTAAAAGGAGTGTATGAATACATTAAGATTTACAAAAGAGAAAGTCTCAAACTACTGCCTGTAGTTTGTTACTGCTGCCTTTTCAATACATGTGTGTATAAATATAATGCTAATTATGTGGTTGTCTGCTTTTTTGCAGTATCTGTACTGTATAATGTAAAATGAATTGTTTTTCAATACATCTTTTTTTAAACTGTCTTTTTTTAAAAGAAAGAGGGACCTTTGTGGAGAAACCAGTATTGGTGTGGCAGATTTGACTTAATTGCAAACTTGTTTCTATTAACTTTATAGGTGAGCTTGTCCAAATCTCTCCGAGATACTACAAGCAGACTTGCAGAGTTGGGGTGGCTACATAACAAAATAAGAAAATATACAGACCAGAGGAGTTTGGATCGTGCATTTGGACTTGTGGGACAGGTGGGTCAGCTAGGAAAAAACAATCTAACTACAGTATTTTGTCTTGTTTGGCTAAGAAACTACTGAGAAAATGCAGTGCTAGAATGATGTGTAAACTTTGGAGCTTGAATCATTCATTCATCATTTGATTTACTACTTTCGTGGATGCTGCATTCGATATGGGTCATAGTCAGAAGGCAAGGAAAAGGCATTTGCTCTTTCTGGTCTTAAGGATTTTCCCCTGTAATTTGTAGGTGGAAAAGCTCATAAATTCGTTTTCTTAATCTCTCTTTTTTTAAAAAAAACAATATTTTAAAATTATTCATGTATGTTCATAAACAAAAACATTTCTTCAATGACATGATGTCATTCCTGAGCTAATTAATCACCAATTCAGTTGTTAATGACCTGTGCAGGAGACATTCTTGTCAGCTATTGTTGATGTTCATGTGTTAGTACTGCACTAGCTTACGTAAAATGCAAATAGTCCATTATCTTCTGCCCTTTCTTTTGAATACAGCATCAAAAGAATATTAATTTTTGTTTTTATAGGTTTCATCATCTTGATTTATAGTCTACAGTAACTTCACTGCTGGTGTAATACCCAAAACCACATTTACTGCTAAGACATTCCCGTTTCCTCTCACTTGCTCCCTCTGTAAAACTGGATATTATCCCTTCTGAGTCGACAGAAATGTTATCCTTGCCTCTAGCCATAACATCCTACCTAATCTGCCAAGAAATTGAAGTGCTTCTCCCTTCAATCTAATTTTTCTTAAGAGGTCAGTAGAGACACTGTAGTGCTTCCTATTCTAATGTTTTATTCTGTTCCATTCTGTCTCTTATTCTAAGTAACCCTTCTAGTTACATATAAATAATTATTTTTCTACTGATCCAATGCTGATTTCCATGTTTTATATGGTAGTGCTACTGTGTATGCATTTTCTTTGGACTCTCCCCCTTATATCTGGGTGAAGTTTTACTCTTTATCTAGAAGCTTCCTGCTTGTGCTTATTTTTACTGTCTCTGGCTTTAATCTTCAAGTTTACAGAAGGGGAGAACTTTAATTCTTTGGTGAATTTAGATGTGCAGTATCTTGGCTTCCATATGCAGGTTTCAGATCCTGTGCAGTTAAGTTACCTGACTCTGCATAGCTCTAAAGCTGCTAATTTTGCTTGAGGCAAGAACTTGTGTATGTTTCTAGGACATAAGCAAACAAATAAAAACTTAAATTCTACTCTTACTGTCAGTATCTGAACACAGAGGATATGCCTTCATGCTCTTCATAGCTTTTATAGCTGAGAATTTCAGATGCTGCACACTGTGCATTAAGGAATTTAGCACAACAGTATATATTGTTATAAAACATCTTTTGCTTAGTGTTCTGAAAGAATTACTGGTAAACCCTGTTTAAACCATATGTAGAATAAAATGTCTGTCACCTCTTTTAGTATGATTCTAGTGACTGGTTTTACTACACAAAATGTCAGGTATTGACATTAGAAGTAGAGATATTACAATATATTACACTTTATATTTTCCTTCCTTTGCTAATTAATATCCAAGTTTAACTTTGTCCTCAGAAAATAAAAAGAGTAATTGGCAGTTAACTATAATTTAGCTTGTACTGTGGCATTTTGCCCATTTAGATCCAGGTGAGCTAATGGGCATTTTAATTTTTTTCTCTTGAACAAGCATTCTGTTTCCTTCCTCAATTCTCTTTTGCAGCAGACCAAATCAGAATTCTAAGATAATGTCCAGTTTTTCTGTAACAGCTTGGGAATCAAAAGTCTGTGGTTTGTGACACAGGAATTGGTACTGGATGTAAATTGCAATTTGTAAAACTTCTCTTAAAAATAGGTGACCAGTTAGATTCTAAATCCTTTTGGCTACTAAATTAAAGTCAGTGATTGCTGTTCTTCCTTTTTGAGCAGAACAGTGCTTTTGATTGTTTTCTTGGAGGCTCTGCTCTGCCCTCTATCTTGGCAAGTGCCACTTTAATAGGTTCAAAAATTTACTGGAGAAGCAAGTGAGAAGAAATGAAAAGTGGAGTTACACATAAAGGGATTTCTTTTTGCCCTTCAGTATCCTCTGGAATAAAATGAATGTCAAATTTCTTTGCAATTTTCAACATTGAGTTGAAGAAAGGAACCTCTTTTCCTTAAAAAGGATACAATGGCAAGATTAATGACTTTTTTTTCTCTAGGCTTCTTAGCTGCTTAGCAGGAAAGAAGATTTATTTTCTCCTTGTGCTTCTAGAAATTATTTCTGCCTTTTTCATACTCTAGTGAATAAATACTTTACTTCAAGTTCTTGGATTCTTTCTATGAAGTATTCCTTACTTTTTTTTCCAAATTTTTTTTTGTCTGTGGTTTTAAAAGATCTTGAAGGGAAAATCCTGGGAAATTTCCCATTAAAAAAAAATCCATCAAAACAGATATCAAATTCATTAGCTGAGAATTGCTTAGAAAGTTCTGAACAATTTGTGTGTGTGCATGAGAGTATTCTTCCAAGAAACCAAACAAATAAAAAACTTAAGGCACTTTCTGGGAGGTTTTAAAGTCTTTTTCACTTTTTCACCCAAATTAATGAGCCATATTTTTAGTTCTGTTTTGAAAAACTGTTTCAGACCTTTTTTTTAGTCTGTATGTTAGGTTAAGACCACTACAAAAGTAAAGCAAGACCTCCCCCAAACCCTAATATAGTGGAATAATCCTAATATATAGGGGAAAACCCTAATATAGTGGAAAATATCTATCACTAAACAAGTATTATTTCAGGAATTGTTTTTAAAATTTATCTGGATTTTAAAACAACCTAAAGTAGCTGTGCTTAGAATTGTTTTTACAAAGAAGAGTTTTTGCTTTAGTTCTGGCCTAAATTAACTTCTGCACATTTTACAGATTTCTGAAGATATACTTTGTGTTGTTCATTTTTTCCATGTCAAGTGAAGAATCATATAACTGAATTGATCAAAGGTCAAAAGTTTAGAGTACTTGATCTGGCAGCACTTATTGGGAGCATTTTTTTGAGCATTGTGTTTTCTTGTTCATGTCATGTAGTCTATACTGTAAATATAATGATAGTTACCTAGCTTCTGTGTTCTGTTGTTAGAGATCTTCTCAGTATTTAAACTCTTATTACTTCACTGCATACTATATCTTACATGAGTATTAAAAAGAAAAATCTTCAACTGGGTCATGTTATAATTTGTACATCCCTGTGCTAATTAGTAATGCCATTACTGGGATATCTACCTGAAGAGTTACACTTGTCATAGTTTATTCTGTTGATAGAGTTAAGGTAGCAAGAAATAAGGTCTCTTGATAAGGTATATAAATTCTTGGAAAAGGTATATGCAGCTCTTATGGAAGCACATATACATTGGCCATTTCTCTAAGAATTGGCTTTTATGCTGAAACTTGTAGAATAGGAAGATGCCCTTCAGGAAATTTCTGACTATGCTGGAAATGTGGTGATAGAATTAAATCAGAAAGATTTCTCCTGTTGCTTTTTCCTTTTTTTTTTTTTTGGTTTTTTTTTTTTCCTTTTTTTCTTCTCTTTCTCTTACAGAGTTTTTGTGCAGCCTTACATCAGGAACTTAAAGAATACTACCGACTTTTGTCTGTTTTACATTCTCAGGTAAGTTAAGGGGTATGTATTCAATTTTACTATCTTGTTCTACGTATCCAAATATCTCCTAAAAAGGTGATACCTACCTATTCTGTTACAATGTAAAGGATGTTCAGCAGTTTCTGTTGACAGTGAACACAATTCTCTGTACAATTCTTACTCTTTAAATGTATGTGCCCTTGAATATTTTTCTCTTAAGAATTCAATCGTATTTGATATGTTACATAAGCAAGGAATACAGTGTGTATTTCTAAGTCTCTGTCCCTGTTTTGCATCCTTTTTGTCAGTTTCATCTTGCATAATATCTTTATCATTCAAATCCCAAGCAATGTCACACATTCTTGAAAGGAGAAAAAAATAATCTGTATTTCCAGCAGTGCATGATTCAGCAGCTAGTAATAACAGTTCTAACTTCTTTTCTCTCTGTGGGGCAGTTTGTTCATTTTTCTTGTCCCTTTGTTTTCTGAGAGTAAAGACATCTGTTCTGCAGATGTTTCAGTGTTTTACTATTTCTCTGTAACATATACATCAACTCAGTGCTGATAATCTTGCAGTTTTTCCACAAATATTTGTAGGTATGTGCATCTAAATGCTGCCTCTAAATAAACATTATTCTTCTGCTTGCTTTTTTTTTAAAAGGGATTTTCAAGAGGTTCATTACTTGTAATGGTGAAAAATTCATTCTGAGAATTGACCTAAAGCTAAATTATACTGCCTTTTAAAATTCTAACTTGAATAAAATCTTTATAGTTTGTTATAGAGTTTTGTTAATATTTTCAAAGCATCTCTTCCTTTTAGCTCGCTTGCAGCTCTTAAACATTCTTGACTTTTGGAATGCCTGTTATGTATATACTTTTTCCTTGTTTTTCCTGTTTATTATCCAGTTAATTCCTTTTGTAATTACATCTTGCTCTGTCCAAAATGTGTTTTGTCTCGATTTGCTGCAGCTTTTATTTATTCTAACTTATAAAACATCTTGACCATGAAAATATTTGACTACTTTGAAATGCAGTTTGGTCTACCTTTCCTGCTCCATCAAACCTTTTGAAAGGAGAGATGCGTAGGGTGGGAGGGAAAGCCTGTAAGGAGAAAACAAAAGTTCAGGGGTTATTTATTTTCAAACTGCATTTGCCTTTGTGGTGGGTTGACCCTGGGCAGCAGCCAGGCACCCACCCAGCCTCTTGCTCCCCCCTGTCTCTGAGGAACAGGGAGAAAATAGAAGGAAGACAAAAAGACAAGTCAATCAAGTTAGTGACAGTTTAGAAGGGAAAGCAAAAGCTGTGCGTGCAAGCAAAGCAAAGTAGGGAATTCATTCACTACTTCCCATCAGCAGGCAGGTGTCCAACTGCTTCTGGCAAGCAGGGCCTCAGGACACTTAACACTTACTTGGGAAGACAGATTCCATCACCAGAAATGTTCCTATTTCCTTCTCTTTTCCCTGAGCTTTTTTTCCTGAGAAAGCTTTTTGTCCTCCATAAGCTTGAAAATGGTTTTCCAGAATTAGTTGCTATCCCAAGGAATGAAATGAATGAAACTACACTGGTGTGTAGTTTTAGGACTTCTCGTTCTTGAAGACAGGAGTGACATTTGCTTTCTCAGGGTCGTCAGAAATCACCTCTAGCTGCTGTGTTGCAAAAATGATGGAGAGTGGCAGTGACATTGGCCAGCTCCTTCCTTCAGCACTTGGTGCATCCCATCAGGTCCCATAGATTAGGCATATCCCATTTGTTTGGTGTACTCTAGCCTGATCCTTCTCAACTCAGTCTTCCTTGTTCCAGACTTCTCTTCTTATCTCAACATCTGGTATCCCCTCAAATCTTACTGAAATACCAAGGCAAAAGAGGCATTAAGTTCCTCAGCATTTTCCATTTTTCCTGTCACCTCTCATCTAGCATCATTCAGTAGTTGGACACACATTTTTCCCAGTCTTTTACTGCTGTTCTTGTTGTTGCTCTCCGCGTTCCTTGCCAGATTCATCTTCAGTGTCAGAGTTTGGGAGGGCACTGAGCATGTTGATTAAATGCATTTTCATCGGGAGCAGTCAATACAGTGTCGGCAGTGCTTCGCTGCAGCAGCAGACTGGAGCTTCTGGGGAATCCAGGCTCCTCTGCACCAATCTGATGGGGTTCCCAGAATCCTGTTATGCTTGGATTTTCAGAAGCTCCTAGCAACATTCCTTCCCGAAGACGTGAAAGGAAGGAGATCCAGCAGTGGAGAAGAGATTCTTTTGTGACTTGGAAGGTGGAAGGACTTGAAAGTTTTCCTGAAGAATGGACAAAAAAACCCTGTACCTTTAGCTTCTTGAAAACATGTAGAAGATTGACTTGAAATTGAGTATATGTGGCATTCTTAGATTCAGGAGATCATACAGGCTGCCAGCTTAGGAGTTGTTAACTGCAGTTCTAGAGAGCAGTACGGGCATAGAACAACAAGAATCTTGTCCAAGGGTTCTATATTCTCTTTATAACTTTTTATTATTTCTTCAGAGCTTCCCATGAGCATGTTTCTGCCCTTGAATGAGTAATCCTGAGCATACTGTCTACTATTCCATAAGCGTCTCTGGTCTTTTTCTTGCAGGTTGTTTTCACATTGTCAGCTCATTTAAAAATGCAGTTCCATGATGAAGATGTCCCATGTCTTCCCCAAAGTCAAAGGGTGGCTCATGTATCTCTTATCATTGCTGATTTCCAAAAACACCAAAGAAAAATCCCAGACATGGACCCAGGAGCATTCGGAAGCAAATGAATTTAACTGGCTCTAAGGCTGAACTTAATGTGGATGACACTAGTCTTAAATTTCACTAGTATGTTGCATTTGGCTAAAAAAAATCGTGCTAGATGGGAAAGTACAGAGTGGATTGGTTGTCAAATACCAGAAACAGCATCTTTTCTAGGAGGTTGTATCCTTCTACTGCTCCAGGAACTTGCTTATATATTGTGTTCTTGTCCTGCTTATTCCATCTGTACTTGTATTAGATTTGCATTTGCACCTTGGATGCAAATATTTGGCTTTTATGTTCCATGATGTTGTAAGATTCATGGTAGCCACATTATGACAGAGTTTTCTTATTGTAGCTTTTAAAGTTGGGTGTTTTTCTTTCAACATAGAAATTGCATAATCTCACTATAAGGCTAATTTAAGTTCTGATGGCTTCTAGAGGAAGACATTGAATGGATTTGTCCCAGTTTGTCCCATACTGAACTAAAATAAGTTGTGTGTGCAGTAATAAAAAGTTTACCTCCCACAGCCTGCCTTTCCTTTAGATGTTTTTCATTACTCTTTTTTGAGTATCTCTTGCTGTCTTTCAGGATCTCTTCTCTCTTTTCTTTTGCTCTTTTCTCTTTTCATGACTATTACCTTGCTGTCTTTAACTTTCTTGGTCTTTGTGCTTTGTCTGCCTTATTGCACTTATGCTTGTCTCCGTTCTTTCACCTGTGTTCAAGTCTCTGTTTCCACTAAAAATTGACTCTCAGGTTTTGGCCCAGTGATTTGATGAAAGAATACATAACACTGGGTATTTCAAGTGTATTAGTAAAAATCTGATTTCAGAACAAACTATAAAACTTGAGTACTGCTTCAGTTTTGTTCTGTGACATGTCTTTCTGTTTCTAATTTGATCAGTTACAACTGGAAGATGATCAGGGCGTGAATTTGGGACTTGAGAGCAGTTTAACACTTCGCCGTCTTCTGGTCTGGACATACGACCCCAAAATAAGATTAAAGACCCTTGCAGCACTTGTTGATCATTGTCAAGGTCTGTTAAACATTAGTTTAATATTTCTGGGGATGTTATATAACTTTGAGTAATCAATAGTATAAGTGCTTGTTTGGACTGGGTTTTTTTAGAAAACGTCAAGTAGGTAGTTCAGATTCTCCCTCTTTTAGTTTAAACAAAGCATGACAAATTATAGTGCTGTGTTGATACATTCAGACTTCTTAATTTTTTAAAAATAGAATGTGCTCAAAAAATTCAATTTTAGCATGAAAATAGCTTTTTTTTGCTATTTTCAGTTACTCAGTCATCTTTCAGAGAGTGGTACACTGAAAAAGCCCTACTAACATGTTATGAATTGGTTGGCTTAGTTTCTTCACTATATATGAGTATTAAGGAATTTCACTTTATATGATGGCATAGAGGGGTCATTAGCAACTTATCTTCAGGTTCATGTGGAACAACAAAACTTTGCAAATCTGCAAATACCGTGATTTTGTTGGTAATCCACAAGAAGTCATGTTGAAGTTTGCCAGAACTTTGGCCAGTAGCTGACTAAACTGACCAGTAACTGCTGCTTCTCCCTGATGGTACTTAGGTTTATGAGACTGTAGCCCTTTAGAAAGAGCATCTTAGCCAAAAAAGCCTACAATACGTGCTTTTCCTCGGTTATTGGAATTGGTAGCAAATCTCTTTATATGAGCTTTACTTTTAATACATCCATGAAAATTTTGAGTTCCATGGCCTCTGCCACAAGGAAGTGGTAAGCTGTGGAGCGTGGCAGCAAAATCGAATGTTCAGTCAATTCTTTAATTTCATTTTTGACAACCTCTTACTTTTCAATTGCAAGAAGATGGGAGATATTACCTAGTGGAGCTACAGGGGCAACTATAACCAAGTAACAGGAAAGCTGTGTTTGTGTGCATGCATGCACCCAGAATATCTGAGTGTCAAGTACAGGAGAGAAAAAAAACATTCTAAGGCTCCTTCAATGCTTCTCTGGAAGCATAACATCAAACTCTGTGTGTGATCTGATGCCTTGTATTTTGCATTCCTATAAGCTACCATAAAATAGACAGAGAACTCTGCTTAATGATTTAGTGAGATTAATAATTCATGCCTTAAAGCCAAGGAATTCCCTGTTAGCAGTAAAAAAAAATCTACTTTTGCTACCTTTTAGAATTGCTGTTTAGCAAGCTCAATGTGACACCCCGATGGCTAAAATCAGTGGCTGCTAAGTTTAAACAGGATGCATATGGTTTTCCTTCAAATGTTTCTGTTCCTCTCCCTTTCTTCTTATAGGGAGAAAAGGTGGTGAACTAGCCTCAGCAGTTCATGCCTATACTAAAACAGGAGATCCCTACATGAGATCTCTGGTTCAGCACATTCTTGGCCTAGTATCCCATCCTGTACTGAACTTCCTGTATCGCTGGATTTATGATGGAGAGCTGGAGGATACATACCATGAGGTAATGTGTGTGCTACAGTAAACACTTCATCTCTTTGCTTTGTGGTGTGATAATCTGTGGGAAGTTTAGAGGAGACTTTGAAAAGTAGAGTATGATGAAAATGTATAACATGAGTAAGCAATACATACAATAACAACCTGAAATATCACTCTCTTCATTAATTCTTCATGAATTTGATGCCTGCAGGTTGCAATATGTTGTCTTCAGCAAATCATAGGCTGGGTCTGGTTAGTAGAATTAGAATGGTGTACTGACAGTAGGTCCTTGTTTCTGAGGACAAAACAATTCCTCTATATCTTTTCTTGCTTACAGTAACAACAGTGATGTATGCTGAGTTCTTTGTAACTGTTCAGAATGCAAGCCTTGTATTTGGAATGAAGCTTAGAATATTTTTCTCTGACTGCATACTGTTATCCTTGATAAAGAAGTTCAGTCTGTCTAACTGGGTAGAAGAGGTTTATGGTTCCAGAATAGAAACTCTGCAGTTATTTGTTGTGACTTCTGTGATATCAAGTTCCAGTAACTGTACTTTTTCTTCTTGGAAATACTTTTTATGCTTTTTAAAATTCTCTCAACACTTTCCTATGTCTGATCAGTACAGTCTTTTTAAAGTGATTAGATTTTTTTAAGTTTGTTTTTTTTTCTTGTTCCAAGAAGCCAAAGAATAATTTTTTAAAATTAGTTGAGTGCTTCTGAGACAAATCTGAGTAATTTTACTTGAGAGTCAATTATGCTGTTTGTTTTCTTGGAATGTCCTTCTTTTGGTCAAAATTTAAGTGAATGACGGTGACAACTGATCTTCAAGGTCAGAATTGTGCAAAATGTCAATGAATCTTTTTTTGCAAGTGTAAAATAAATTCTTTTTTCCTCAGCTACTCCCCAGAAATGAGTTTTTATCTTTTTTTAATTTTATGTAGTTTGTTAGCTCTAACCTCTGCATGTGCACTGGAAGAATGTTCTTAATACTGAAAATTATTGTTGGATGTCTTGTACTGAAAGCTATGTTTTTCATATGATAGAGAGTTTTGAACAAGGATAATTGGCCATTCTTGGGGAAAATGGTATTTGGAGGCAATGAAAAAAGTTTGTGTCCAGAAAATGGGTATATTGTTTGACAGGATGACGACATAATCCATCTAAACTTCACTTCAGCAATACTAATAAAGTAATTTTAATCTTTTTACGAATAAGAGGATTCTCTTGTGTGGAGTTGAGAGACTGTAGCATTTGATCACCATATCAATTGAAAAATTTATTGGGGTTTTTGATTTTCTTGTGTTTTTTCGGTTTTTTTCCTCTGCATCTGTTAAAATAGGAGGAATAACAGGTGAAACTACAGGTTAGAGTTTACATTAATCTTTTGCTTTTAATATTTATTTCAATCTTCAGTTTTTTGTAGCTTCAGATCCTACAGTTAAAACTGATCGGTTGTGGCATGACAAATACACTTTGAGGAAATCAATGATCCCATCTTTTATTACAATGGAACAATCAAAAAAGGTATGAATCTAAAAGCTCATCTTCTGATGATTTGATTGCCCTGTGCTGCTTCTTGGATTTCTCTTGAGAAAATAGAGGCCAAATTTAACAAAAAATAATCGTCTCAGGAATTTTAGAATTGTTTCCTGAGGAAGGCTATTATAGGACTGTTTCTCCTTTCCATTCTCTAACTGTTAAACTTTGAGGAGATCTCAAGGAACAGGAAAAGAAGTTTGTGTTTAAAACCTTTTCATATTTGCATTGCAATTCTGTATTGCTATGGTTTGGATTGTGAAACTAAGAGCACAGAAGGATGACAAAATATCTGGTTGTCCTGGTCGTTGGGGATGACTTCTTTGGTATTTTTTTTTTCTTTAAAAGCAACTCACTTTTTAAAAAATCCTGTTTTGTTCAGGTCCTTTTAATAGGAAAATCCATAAACTTCTTGCATCAAGTTTGTCATGATCAAACTCCATCCACGAAGATGATTGCTGTTGCAAAATCTGCAGAGTCTTCAAAAGATGGTACAGTATTAATATTATTCAGTATCTCCCCTTTGAACTGACCTCCTGTACTATACATTGTTTAGACTGTAAACTGACTTCATGGATGGTGGGGTGGAAAGGAGTACAAAATTCTCATCTGACCTAAAATATAGGTAATTTAATGGATACTTGTTTTTTACAAAAGATGTGTATTGATGCATGTGCATTTGATGGGTTTGCTGGATTATTGTTAATATACTGAATTTGGGAGTGAAACCAGTCCAGAAACATTCTGCCTTCAGCTGCCTCAGCTGGGGTGGGAGCAGGGATATTCTTGAGTGCTGCAATAAGAATTCAGTGTCTTTGACTTCTCATCGAATATACTTCACCTTACAATTCCATAATACTGAGTTAATTTTGTGGTTGAAAAATAAAAATACTCAATTAGTTGTAAATAAGAGAATAAGCAATAAAAAACAGAACGGAAGCCTTTCTAGCCTTTCTGTAAATGCCAATATGTCAAAAATAAGTATGTGGAAGGTTAGTAAAATTCTTTTTGAAGATTACTTAAAATTAGGATTGCGAGCTGGTGATCATGGAACCAAAACTTAACTATTAGAATTCCTTCAGGTTAATTTGTTTTATTTAGAATAGATCTCAGTTTTAATGAATGAGAACTTATATAACATTTGTAGTTATCTTCTGTTGGAGCTGCCTCAGCTGTGAAATATTTGTTGCAATGAAATATTCATTGTTAGGATGAAAGATAGCAAATAGTAAACATCTAAACCAAGGAGACTTTGTCTAAATACTAAGCAAAGAATGTGTAGGATGCTGCTACATCTCAGAGAAAGGAGAGATTGCTGCCTTCTGGCAGAAGTGGTATTTTGCTACTGTAACTTCTTTTGATAGCTTGTTTAATTATACCAAAGATAGTCTAACTGTTGAGATATAGCTCACTGGGATAAGCTTTCTGATGCTAATCATGTAAATATTTTTCTGTCAAATTCTTGTTTTTGAAGAACATACTTCTTAACACTGTATAACATAATATTTCTTATATAAAACTTTAAAGTTTGTGTAGATGGGGTTGTTTGGTTTGAATTTGTTGGGGTTTTCATCTTCTCCAGATAACTTTGGATTAGTTTTAATATTAACTCTTCGCAATGTGGACTTCTGGCATGAGAACCTCCATGAAAAATGTTCTAGTAATAAAATCCCATTCATATCTAGAAGAATATGTCTTCTAATAATGTGATTTTGTACCATGTTCAGTGCTTGCTTAGTCAAAGATAAGCCCAGAATGCAGAAAGGGATCAGAGTTAAGTGAATAAAGGATGTAAACGCATTTGAACAATCATCTTGCCAGCTACTCCTGGAAAAAAGGAAAAAAACATTCTTTGTCTGTACTACTTTCACCATTTTATACAGCATTTATGGCCATGCTTTTTACAATATTTCTTTAAATTTGCACTTGTTTCTCTCTCTGTCCTGGTTTAGGGCAAATTTGGGAGGAAGCTTCCAAAGAGGTCCCTCTAGAAAGCAGATTTAAGCAATTCCTCCCCCGGCTGGTTCAGGAAGAGATATCCTTGGAGAAAAATGGAAAAAAAAACTTGTTTATTAATAAACAAAATATTCACAATCAAAAAAAAAGAATAATATTAAACAATAAAACCTTTCGCTGTTATGAAGACATGGCAAATTCAGAAACTCTCCTTGATTGAATAGAAGATATGCACAAATACAGGTTTCCTATTATGTAGAGGATGAGCATTCAAAGCACCTACATTATCTTAAGTGCTGAGAATAAATGTTTGAGACAGAAGTGTAGTTTTAGAAATATGTTACTTGATCTACAGTGTGCTGAAGGCGTGCTGAGCTTACAGCTGGCAGCCTAAATACCTCCTGGTATTGCATTGCCTTAATTCTGCATGGAACTGCATTTGTGTTTAGGGCATTTTACCTGTTCAGTCCTGAGAGAACATTCTATGTCAGGGATGTTAGAAATGCTTCCTTTTGTGCTTGTTTGTGCCATCTAACAATAGCCTGAAAGTCCCTTTAGATAATTACTTATTGTTAAGATCGTGGAAAGCTAGGATGCCAGCCTGAGTTCTGGATGCTTTTTCTCATTTTAAATCTGAACACTTAATGGGTTTGTCTGTATTATTTATTTAGTTCATTTGCTTTGGAACCGTAACTATCATGTTTCCCCAGTTTCCTTTTCATGCTGAAGTAATCATGGTGTGGAAAACTGTCTGAACATGTATTAAAACAAGAAGTCTGGCATAACTGTGTAGAAATTGGTCACCTTGCCTGGCAGGGAATTGTAGCATTTGGGAGAGAGGAATAGTAAAAGAGGCCAATAAAGCGACATCAGCTCCAGTGTGTCGTTGTCTGTAGTTTGGGGATTGTGGACCAGGAATGACACCATATTCAGTAGCAGCTCATGGACCTGCCTTTTAGTCTGACCCTTTCTTTACCCATTTCTGGCTTTTCAATGTTCTAAGATAATTTTGCAGATTTCAAAACTTGTGCCTAGGCCTTGTGTTTGTTGGTGTAAACAACCTTTTTAGCAGTTTTGCATGTCAGACAGGAGTGCTGTGTTTTGCCTGTGCTGGGGGCTGTGTCTGTTTGCAGAGGCAGTGCATTACAGCTACATGTGTAAAATTGACTTTCCAGTCTGAGGTGAAGGGCTGTGGCCAGGTCACTTCCTTCAAGGCGAGAGGATCAGTACTAAGGAGAGGGGAAAGGCTGCTTTATCTGCTTGAGATAATGAGAAGTTGAGACTGGTCTGTGTATCTCAGAGCTACTGCTTAGACAGGTTCACCCTGCGTGAGTGGAGACAGGACCAGCATGCCTGACACAGTGGCTGTCTATAGACAAGCCAGGGAGTTGCCTGCTGGCTTTGC
Source organism: Polioptila caerulea (assembly GCA_013397295.1). Taxonomy (NCBI): domain Eukaryota; kingdom Metazoa; phylum Chordata; class Aves; order Passeriformes; family Certhiidae; genus Polioptila; species Polioptila caerulea. The sequence continues at coordinate 67,019 of VYXF01006533.1, read as the reverse complement.
TTGTCCCTTGAGCCAGTGCTAGGCCCAGCCTCTGTGTCCAGGGGCTGAAGAGATTAGCTAGGAACTCTTTCTGGATTGGCTTGTTCCCTCTCTTGTTTTGACTGTAAGGCTTGCAGCATCTTGAGGAAAGACACTTGCACTTACTGCAGGCTGTATTAATTCTCACATCCTCAAGGTTAATGTATGTTACTTGACTAAGTAGTATTTCTCTAGTCTAGGGATTTTAAACACAGCAATGTATTATAGAAGTGTCATCTCTCTGATGTCTCTTGCACTTTTTGTGTCTTATGGAGAGTTTCACTGGTTACTGAATGATATCTTGGAAACCTCCAGAAATGTCAGTGAACCAGACACTTCTTAAAGAGAGACTTCTTTATTAGAGCCACTGCTTATTTATTCAACTCATAGGCATTTTATTAATTGAGTAGATAAGCTGGGAGTATATCCTATAATGCAGAAGAAGGTCTGACTCTTATGATAGTGGGCAATCCAGTATTTGGAGTATTGCTCCATGTTGCCTGAAGAGGCCACAGTTCTTGCTATCTCATAACAGTTTTACTGGAGTCCCTTCCTCGATGAGCTTGTAGTTGTACAAAACAGTGAAATAAGCTGCCTGCTACTTTCTAGTGCTTCCTGCTTTCTGTCCTCAGATTGCTATGCATGAAAGATGCAGAGGAAATATCAGGTTGCTGGGTGTCCCCCAGATAACTCAAGCATATTTCTGTTTCTCTCATTCTCTTATCTTTGGAAACTCTCTTCTGTTGAGCGTTTTAACATTCTGATTCTTTATTTTTCCCCTCACTCTTAGAAGTGTCTTCTGTTTTAAATTCCTCCCAACAAAGGTTTTTCCTAATTCTGCACTTTTAGACCTCCATAAATTATTTGATTTGTAAATGGTAGTATTTCAGCAAGCTTAAAAATCCCCAACTTTTTCTGTAAAAGTGATGTAACGTGAGCTTCTACTGGAAAGTACAATCTGGGCACAGATTAAAAGTAATATTGTTGAAGTGTAGGCTGCTTTAGACTTGCTTTCACTTTCACTATGACAAATGTATAGCACAGTGAAGAGATGGCAGTTTTTCTGTTTGTGTATTTCAACTCCAAAGCTTGTTTTCCTCAGTTTTTGAAAACGATTAATTTAATTTTAATTTTTATTTCCTTTTAGCTGCTGATTTGTTCACAGATCTGGAAAACGCATTTCAAGAGAAAATTGATGCAGCTTATTTTGAAACCAGCAAATACCTGCTGGATGTTCTCAATAGGAAGTACAATTTGCTGGAACACATGCAGGCCATGAGGCGTTACTTGTTACTTGGTCAAGGAGACTTTATCAGGCATTTAATGGACTTGCTCAAGTAAGACAACAGGAAGGGTAATTATGTTGAATTTCTGATGATTCTGTGCAAGATCAGCACAGAAATTGTTTTGCTTTTTGAAGAGGACCCTCTAAGTACCTTGTTCAATTAAATCTTTGAGTAATAACTTTTAAATTCTATTTTGGGTTTAATTTCTCTGACTCTGAGCCTTAGAATTTGTTCTTCCTTTTTGATAAGAAGTACATTATAGTACCATTTGACAAAATCTTGAAAAGCTGTACTAATACAGGTATCTTTATGTTGGCCCTGTGACAGCCTCGAGGATGTTGGCACTTCTCTTGGTCCTGTCAGCAAGTTTAAGCAGAAACCCTCTGCTTTTGATGCCCCTGGTTAGCTTGGCTGGAATTATTAAACCTCTATATTTTTTGAGGTGTTTGGTCCAAAACATTGTGTCAAAACCCTTTAAAGGCAATTTAAGAAATATAATTGATTCCTCACTGGCTTCTGTTTCAAGCACTCCGGTGCACCCACAACTAATGATTCCAGTTCTTGAAGAGTATTTGCAAGCTCACTTTTAGGTGCTGGTGCTACTAATGAAACTTCTTCAATCAGAAGCATTAGCTTGCAAAGCTTTTCTTTGATCTAGAAGGCAGGCTTTGTAATAAAGCCTTCATTAACTTGTTTGTAAATCAAAATCAACAATACATGACCATGCTTTTTGATGTGAAGCAGAATGAGGTTGGTTTGTGGAGTCAGTGTTACATCTGAGGCAGAAGGAGTGAGAGGCTTTCCAGTACTGATCCTGAGGGAGAGAGGTAGGGTAATTCAAGAGTTGCATGTTGCAGCTCTTTGGAAAGTTGAAGTTACGTAGAGGAGGTGGGTTACTTTGCTGCTGCCAGCACTTCTGAGCCTGTGAAATGGCCATCAGTAAGTTTATCACAATGAAAGTGAAATTATTGGCTCAATGTGCTAATGGTGTAATCTGCCTCATTTAAGATATGAATGTAACTCAGATTACAGGCTAGCTAAACTAGCAATCCTGGTAACTTCACATTACTGGCATTAAATGAGGATTAAGTTATACCTCATGCTAATATTCAGGAGTGTAGCAGTGTATGAACAGACATATTCTACTAATACTCTGTGCAATATTTTGCTCACTCTTCCTGATTAAGTCTGAAAGAGTAATATGAGAAGTTTTGTATGTTGGTTAGAAAAGGGTTTAGCTGTGTGCTGCAGTTACTACTGAAGTGCTGCTGCAGAGCATTTCAGTAATGTGCTATGACTGTTTTATAACCACCAGGCCAGAGCTTGCACGACCAGCTACAACTTTATATCAGCATAATCTAACTGGAATCCTGGAAACAGCAGTGAGGGCCACGAATGCCCAGTTTGATAATCCTGAGATTCTCAAGCGATTGGATGTTCGACTTCTGGAGGTCTGTTGCATCATGGTGACTCTGACATGAAACATACCTTTGTGTGTGTGTATACATGCAGACATCTATATGAAACTAAATTTTCATATGTGAACACATTTCCCCCTTTCCACTGAAGTTTACTTTGAGTAATATAAAGGTCATTTAATAAGTAATCTCCTTTTTGCTTTCCCTGTCTATTTTTCTGTTTGTATTTCAAGATGTGGTTTTACAGTTATTGACAATACAAGGTTGAGTATTTGGGACCTAAAAAAATGATGTTGGTGGCCCTGATTTGAGGTTCTCCAAACAGCTCTTGCTCTTACAAGAATTGGGGCAGCAACAGCAACAATGCTGTTGCTCTTACAAGAATTGGGGCAGGAAGGGACAGGTTGGAGTGTGTGCCTCCTTATTGCCTCTAGTTTAAAAAAGGGAAGCAATGAAATCATATTGCATGGAAGAGGCCTGTGGTAAAAAATTTTGAGTTAATCTGAAAGCTTCAGTCCCTGGGGTGAGACTTTAGTGATGAGCTATAGCTTCTGAAATAAGTCTATTTCAGATTCCAAAAAAATTTTTTGATATCTTTGTTTTCCTTTACTAGATTCAGTGGAGAAACACTGACATTGCAAACATCAGTATTTGTGTGAGATCAGTCTCACTCTTGTATCAAAGGGTTTGATCAATTTTTGCCTAATCTGCTACTTTAAACAAGAAACTCCTGTGTCTCTTGTTGATGTGGATGCTTGTTTGCTCACAGGCCCTTCAGAATGAAAGAGTAAGCAAGTAATGCTTGTCTTCAGCTTTAGTGTGCTCTGATTATGCACTGACAGTAGCATATCTTTTTAATACAGGTATCTCCTGGGGACACTGGATGGGATGTCTTCAGCTTGGACTATCATGTTGATGGGCCAATAGCAACGGTAATGTCACACGCTGCTGGCTCTGAATGTGTTTTGGGTGCTGAATTCAATTGTTAAGTGTTTTTTATTGAAGTAACCCTTTTTTGTTCTGGAGTGTGAAACCAGAGTTCTTTGGGTTTTTTTGGGGTTTTTTTTGTTTCGGTTTTTTTTTTCGTTGTTGTTGTTTTTTTGGGGTTTTTTTGCATCCAGGATGTACCCACTCATCAACAGTTAAGCAAAAATCCCAGTTCTTACCAGTTAACTGTGAGTGCTGAAAAGCTACATTTAAAACAGTCATTACTGAAAATCAGTAATTCATTTGTTCCAGTGCAGCTTTTAGCAAGTACTTAATAAATTGAGTGCTCCTATTCTTTGATAATTACTAGTCTGCAGATACTAATTTGGGAAAATTTGCAAGGAACTGAAGAATGTATTTGTGGAGAACTTACTTAATGCTGTCTAAATGGCATTTGATAGGTAGCTGCACTGTTTATCAGAATGTATTTAGCCTCCATAAAGAAGTTGTAAAGAACTTCCTTTTTAAGCAGGACAAACTGAGTCTGACCTGCAGAAGGAATTTTCATACTCAGCTTTAAAAGAGGCTTAGTCTTTGCTATGTTCACCCCTTCTTACACTTCCATCCATTCCCTCTGTCTACTTGAGTGCTAGGTAACTGTTCAGCCCTCAAGGGAGGATCTTTCCAAAAACTCTGGGATTTCCAGGAATTTTTAATTTTTTTTTTTTTAAATTTTTTTTTTTTTTTACAATATTTACCAATAAACTGCAGAGATCAGTTAGGATGGACTGTGAAGAGGTTCTTTGTACTTCAGGACATATGGTATGTCTATTAATTTGTACTGATATTTTCTTTGTTTTGTAGGTATTTACACGTGAGTGCATGAGCCACTATCTAAGAGTATTTAATTTTCTTTGGAGAGCAAAGAGAATGGAGTACATTCTTACTGATATATGGAAAGGGCACATGTGCAATGCAAAGCTTCTGAAAAGTATGCCAGGTGAGAGATATCCAGATGGATGACATGCTTGGAAAATGGTTATAGGTGACTGCATTTTAAATTGTATGTTAATTGGGGAAAAAAAGTGTCTGATGAGTGATGTTCAGATTAATTTTGGTATTTTGGTGCTCCTCTTGACTAGCTGTTTTATTTTAGATGATGGTGATGATGATGAAGGTAAAATAACATAGTTGTAAATAGAAGTTTCCTATCTATAGTTGTTTTACTTAATCCTTGATCTCTGTCTTGAAAAGTTGCACTAACTTTATGCTGGCCTGGTTGTGAGTGAGACTGTAACTCTTCCATCCCTTTGTATTCATCTTCCTTGATGCCCCATATCTCCCTCTTTCTTATGGTGTTAACTTTTGTCTCATACATGCACAGTTCTGAATTTACCAGTTTTACCTTTGCTTATTCCCTCTGCTTTTGTTTAGCTAAGAACAGAAGAGGCTAAGAAGAGAAAGATATTTGAGAAGAAATAGGAAAGCTCTGAAATGTAGTGGCTCTGGTGTATGTTTCATGGGCTCGGACTTTTTGATCTTATTTCTCAGCTAGAGAATACAGCCATGTTTGTGAGCACCTGTACTGGCTCACTCTTGATTTTTTTTTAAATCTAGCTACATTTCTTTCAGTAAAAAATAACTTGAGAGTGCCACTTCTTTATGACATAGTAATACTTACAAATTTATTACTTTAAAATAAAGAATTTTTGGTGGGTGGGAGATGACACCTGCCTCAGAAGGTCACTGCTGCTACCATCCAAGATTAGTGGCTGTGTAATGAAGTGTTCAATCTGGTGAAAAAAATTTACCAAGCTGGTTTGTTTGCTGTGCTTGTGTTTGAAGTCTTTAACGTGCCATCTCTTTGGATTTTTTACAGAGCTTTCTGGGGTGCTGCATCAGTGTCACGTCCTGGCATCAGAAATGGTCCATTTCATCCATCAAATGCAGTATTACATTACATTTGAGGTATACTCTACCCACCCCATTAGTTACTTAGAAAATGAAGCACTTGTAATATTCTGTATGTGTTGTGTGTCTTAAATTTCAAAGACCTTGTCATCTAGCAAATCAAAACAGCCCAATCCTGTATCATTGCTTCAGGTACTTGAATGTTCATGGGATGAACTCTGGAACAAGGTCCAACAAGCACAAGACTTGGATCACATCATTGCAGCTCATGAAGTTTTTCTGGACACAATCATAGCTCGGTGCTTGCTGGATAGTGATTCCAGGGTAAGTCTCCTTTGCCTGAAATTGTAACTTTATGATCTTGGCATATATGTCAGGAGCAGCCTTCTTTAACGTTGTTTGAGTACAAGGAAAAGTAATTTTTATTCCTCTGATACAAGATTTTATAATGGGAGGCTCTGTGCCTGCTGCCCAGACATAGTGACACATGTTGATAATAACCTTGCTGTAGAGTGGGCCAGTTGTTTTTCATCCTAAGAAGCTGTGTGATCATGGAACACCTGACTTAGGGCTTTGTAGAACAGTCTCTCCAGCTGTGTAAAAAAAATTNGTGTGATCATGGAACACCTGACTTGTCTCTCCAGCTGTGTAAAAAAGACTTTTTTCTTTTACTTTTCTTTCACTTTTTTCTTTGCTCCTTTTCTGGAGAAGGGTTGTAACTTAAAACTCTTGTGCTGTTACAGCTGTTTATTTATTTTGTTGCCTGTCTCACAGGTGCTTCTCAACCAGCTTCGAGCAGTTTTTGATCAGATCATTGAGCTCCAGAATGCCCAAGATGCAATGTACAGAGCTGCTCTGGAGGAGCTGCAGCTGAGGTTGCAATTTGAAGAGAGGAAAAAACAGCGTGAGGTTGAGGTACAATAAGGATATTTCTTGAATGTGAAAATGAATTGAGGCTTTTGATATATGGAGGATTTTAGATATCATGTAGAATGAAATGAAAAACGTAATTGAAACAGATGTGAAAGTCATCAGCAGTTGCTAGTGACTTCAGGCAAAACTGCTGAGTGATGTTCTTGATTTCTGTCTTGCCCAAAATCTGAGTTGATTTCTCTAGTGGACTTTAGAAGATGAAAAATTTAGCACTCTTTTAGATGAAGTAAATAGAACCCTTCTGCAAAAAGTGCCACAGCTCCATATCTGCCTCCCTGCTGTGAGATTGGTATGCAGTGTTGATGTGAGACTTACCTGGCTAATAAATCTCTTACTTCTTTCTTGTGCTGTACAACCATCAAGGGGTGGTCTGATAGTTTCCATATTGGAGGCTCTGTGTTTGTCTTTCTATGGCAATGGTTGGTTTTTATAAACCTGATGTAGCTGGGTGAAGGTGGCCCAGTTAGCAAGTTGAGTCCTGTGATGCTTCACCTCTTTATTTGTTTGGTTTCTGTGTAGGGAAAGTGGGGTGTAACTGCATCAGAAGAAGAAGAAGAGAACAAGAGGATGAAAGAATTTCAAGACTCAATACCTAAAATGTGCTCACAGCTGCGAATACTCACTCACTTTTACCAGGTGCCTCTTAAATTAAGTTTTACTAAAATACACTGAGCTTTGTGTAGGAATTAATTTCAAATATTGAGTAGGTGTTCTGTATTCATGTGTGTGCAGGCTAGGCCTTTGTTTTTTTCCTTCTCTACTTATAAGCCTGTGTTCACTCTTCCTTAGTAGTCAAAAGTTTTGTGATCATTTATGTTCCCCTGACAAAGAAGAGTCATTTCATGCACATTGTCTGCTTCTGCTTCCCCCAGTAGGAAAGCAATAGCTATCTTTTGGTGTAGTCTGAGAAAAAGATAGAATTCCTTCTGCATTCTGTTTTTTCTTCAGTCTTTGCAAGTCATTGCTATTAAAGACTGCAGAAAGTTTCCTATTAAGGGCCTAACACTTAAAATTTTGAGATGTTTGGGGGAACATATGCAGGCTATCTTCTATAAGTTATTTATGCTGGTTTGTCTTTATTTGTTATATCTGGTGCTAAAGCTGCCATTCTCCAGAAAAATGAGCCTAAGTCTTTAAGTGTAGGTTGTAAATAAATTGTGGTTTATGTGCTCTACAAGATTGCTACAAGTTGGCAATATAGGTTTTGCCTGCTTGGATTGTATTCATGCTGAGCCCTACTATGGATTTTCCATGCAGGATTTCCCATGCCAGCTTTGGTCATCTTTGGAAGGAATGGAGTGCTTTAGCTATAGGTGTGTTCATGTTAATATTTACTGGATATTAGGAATGAGCTCTTCAAGTGAGTCTGCCCATCCTCCCAAAGTCCTCTCTTGTGTCCAGCAGGGCTCCTGCAGTGGTGTGGCTAGAGCCAAATGGGAAGATGGGATGCATGAGTGTGCCTCCCACATGCCAAGCGCCAATCCCCCCCAAATAATTCCAAATGCTCAGTCCAGTTGGGTCTGCAGCACTGACTGCCCTCCTGGGTGCATGCTTTGCTGTTCTGGGGTGCCCTGTGCTGCTGTACAACCCACACCAAATGAGTGTGTGGAGCCAGCAGTGCTCTCATGCTGGCCTGGATGGCATTGTGCCTGCAACACGGAGTCAAGGTGAGGTCTCTGTTGGCACAGGTTGGATCCTGAAAGCTGCCCTGAGGCGGTGGCACACAGGGGCAGCTGTTCTGCAGCCTTGGAGCCTTCAGACAGATGGAGTGTGCCAGCAGGGCACAGGGAGTGGGGAGCACGCTTTAAAAGACCAAGCTGTTTGGAGACTCTGGCATGCATGGCAGATATTTGAAAAGTAAAAACGAAGCTCTGGGTTTTTGCAGAAAGAATGAATCCAGCATAACTGATTTGTTAACTGTTGGATATGAGCTCTTGTTCTGTTCTTTTCCCAGATTCTCCCTGCCTGTTTACCAGGTCTGTGCACCACCTGACACTCCTGTACAAAACAGGGATGTTTTCTTAGCTGTCTCTTGGGTTTTTCTTTCCTCCTCAGGGAATCGTCCAGCAGTTCTTGGTCCTGCTGACAACCAGTTCTGACGAGAGCCTTCGGTTCCTGAGCTTTAGGCTGGACTTCAACGAGCACTACAAGGCCAGAGAGCCGCGGCTGCGAGTGTCGCTGGGCGCGCGGGGCCGGCGGAGCTCCCACATGTGACACAGCTGCTGGGGGGCGGGGGCACCTCAGGGAGGGGCACCTCAGGGAGGGGCATCTCGGGGAGGGGCACCTCGGGGAGGGGCACCTCAGGGAGGGGCACCTCGCTGGACAGGCCACCCGTGGTGACAGAACGCAGCCAGGCTGTGGGAATGGTGTCTCCATTGCTGCAGGCAACTTGTTCTCAGTCAGTGATTGTGTGACACTGGATAGCAGAAAGCAAAAAAGCAGGGTTTTTTACACTGATGTTTCTAGAATTACCAGACTGTATGGGCTGATTGAACCTCATCCAATCAACTTGTTAAATCATCCTTTTAAAAATGCCAATTTTATTTGAAGCTTTCTGAGCTTTTCCCGCTGTAACGTATATCTGTGTCAAAGAAATCACACATTCTTTTGTTTATAGAAAGCACCATTTCCTTTTTTAAAAAGAAAATAAGAAGGTTATTTTTTCTATATGTACTTGTTCTATTTGAAGAGAGCTTTTGTTAAAGCCAACAGATCAGGACCCAGACCTGTTGTCCTTGTTAAGAAGCTATACAGCATTTCATTATGCTGATTTTCAGTGTTGTGATGTGTTTGACTGTGTGAGAAACTTTGTATCAGGAGACATAAAGTTATATTTAATTTTTTTGCTGTTTTCAAAGTTAAAAACCTGGAATAAAAATTTAGTGGGGAAATTTTATGGTTACTGTACAGGAGCAAACTATAAAAGCAGAGTCAGGAGTGTATCTGTTGCACATAAGATCTAAAACTGAGGTTAAAGCCTCAGTACTGAAGCAAAGTGTTGGTTAAGCTTGAATACTTAATGTTCAAAATCAGATATGTAGAAACAAACTGACTTAGCTAATGTTGACTTCATTCTCTTCTCTTTCCTATTTTTTTTCATTGTAAATATTTATATATTGCTGTCCAGATGTTGGGGAGAGGGGGATTCTTCTTTTGCAAAGTTGTCATTATATCAGGTCATTTATTATGTTCCACAAGTACGAGCTTAGAAAAATAAAAACACAATTATCTTTCACACAAGTGTGTTGTTTTTTGTAATTGAAAGTTTATGATTTTTTCACAGGTCAAGAAAGGAGAAGCTTCTGGTTAGAAGCATATTGATTTATAGAACCCTTCCCATTACAGGATTTTGGTACTAGTCTTACCTGCACTGAGAGTTGTGTGCAGTTCATTAATTAACAATTACCCTCAGATCAACCAGGTCTGTGGCCTTTTTTGCCTTTTGCCCTTACTCTGCTTGAACCCTTGGGAGTCAGAGGCTCCTGCCAGGCCGTGCAGGTAAGGCTGCTGGGAGTCATCATGGCAGTGAGCTCTCATGGGGACCATGTGCTGACTTGCAGCCCTGCACTAGCTGGTTTGCTCTCTGGGCACCAGGATTCCTGTTGTGCAGGGCCTTGGAATACTTGGTTTTGTTAAAACATGTAAGGCTTTTCACCTGTGCCCTGCTGGTGCAGGCAGCATTTCAGCTGTTAGCAAGGATGGACTCTGGGAGCGAAGGTAAAGCTGAAGGATGCTGAGCTTCATCATGGATCATTGACAGGCAGGAGTAACTCAGTTTTTACCAGTGTGCTGGGAGCATATTCTTGTAAAGTGTGGAAGAACAGCAAAGATTATTTGATTGTGTTTTGACCAAAACTTGGGAAAAAAAAACCAAACCAGCTGCACGAGCACTCTTTTGGCCACTGGGTTGAGAGATGTGTTGCATGATCACATCACTGGAAAAGTCAGAGGCCAGAGAGGCAGCACCAATGTTGGAACTAGAGGACAAGTTCCAAAGGAAGGTTAAATTCTCTTTGCTCCCAAAATTAATCCAGCAATACCCAGGAAATTCACAGTAGTGGCCATGCTGGGAATGATCATTTTGAGGTGATTCTACAGCAACGTATTGATCTGGGAAAAGTCTTCACTGCTTCAGGAGTTGCTCTGATTGCCAGACTGAGGGGACCAGTGGGGACCTGCCATTGTCCCCATGCTTCTTTGTGGGTGGACACCAGTCCCTTATCCTCTAAGCTGGCAGCTGGTATGTTTATTTCAATTTACACAGGTTTTCTTGTGACAACCTCACCTCTGTCAACAATTCCTAACAAGTGGGAGAGAAATGATCTTATATTTCATTTGGGCCCGAAGACCAGTATTGAATTCTGCATAAATGCACAGTGACAGGCTCCTGCTGCTGTGGCTGCAAAAGTGGTGTTCCTTGCAGTGGATGGCAGCAGCACCATTAAGGTACATTTCTGAGAAGAAACATGGGAGATTTTCACCTCTTGATTTTTTAACACTGAAGTTATATATATACTGCAGTCAATATTAAAGAATAATTCTTAGCAACACATTTACTATAGAAGGATGTTCTTTATTTTTTAATGCACACTTCTAACTGGTAATTTCAGTGTTCTGGTTTGTTCTTTTTTTTCCTTAGAGTCAATGTCTGAAAATACAGACAGCTGTGGGTCTGTGTCTCCAGCCATGTTTCCAGGCTGGAACAAGCCTAGCTCCTCCTCACTGTATCCTGTCCCAGGGCCATTGCTAACTGAGCCTGCACACTCAGCCCTTTCCTTTTCAGGGTTGCCAAGGCCCGAAGAAATTTTGGAGAAACTGCAGTAAAAGTAGAAATGCAGAAACCAAGAATAAAACTATCACTCAACTTAGGGTATCATACAATGTGCAGCACTCTTCTGGGTGAAGGGTTCTCTGTTTGGTATAATGCTCTAAAAAGAAAAGAGCTGGAAAATATTTTCTTCTTTTAAACTGCAAGGGATATTGTTCTGGTAACTGAAGGAAAACAATATCTTAACCAATATGAACTGTGAAGAAGAAAAAGTTAAAAAACAACCCCTGAAAGTTTTATCTCCCTCTGTAAATTGCAACAGCTCGACTGGACCAGGGTACAGCATGATGCACTTTAGTATTTAGAAGTCTCCACTTGATATAATGTATTTTCCAGTGAATTAGTTATAAACCTAGGGTAGGAGATCAAGGACAGAATATAATCATAATCCAGTTTTATTTAAGTGATTCTATTCAGTTGAGGCCTTGTGTGTTTTCTCCTCTTATACCAGATGCAGTGAATAAATGCCAAGGTCTCTCAGCCTTCCACAGGAGCATACTATTTATTTAAAAAGCCTAAATCTATGTAATTTGTTTTGTTAAACTTATTTGTGGAAGGATTTTATCTTCCTCCTGTCACATATGTAAGATGTTAATGTTTTGGACAAGAACTTTTTCAACCTTTTAAAATAGCATTCTTATCAAGGATGACCAATTATCTTTGGTCAATTTGAAGCTACAACTTCCAGTATGCTGCATCTAACAATGACTTTCAGTGTTGAGGACACTCTTTCAGTACATATGTGACTTTTTAAACACATTAAGAGTTGAAAGGTAATAAATGACTGGAAAAAGGGAGGGATTTGGACAGAAAATTGAAGCTTTCTTTTAAACTTCTAGATTTAAAATTGGATTTGTCTGTGACCTTGCATGAATGTTTCCTAATGCTGGCCTTAGAAACAAGCTGTGGCTGTGCACATTTGTACTCATTTCAATTTTCACCTTAATGAGCAGCCTCAGAGATTACAGAATGTGTTTCACGCTCACATAAGGGTGCTCAGAGACTTCTCCAAAGTGCCTCATTAATTTTGAAAAACATCTGTTGATTACTTAAAACCTAAAATGCCACTTCAGCCTCTAATAAGTTTCTGGTAACTGGAGAGAGGAAAAAGTTGGGGGAGCTGCATGAGATGTGCAAATATTGGCAAGTAGAGCAGGGACAGGTACAAGAACCTGCTGTTTCAGAAGTCAGAGGAAATAATTCTCTCTGGTTTCTACAAAGACATTGTAACCAGTGCCTGCTTTACCCCATTTAACAAAAAAAAAATTACTTACAATACCAATAAATAATTGCAAGTAAAATACTCTTAATCTGCAGTTGTTCAGAGTGAAAAGTTTCTGCTGCCATTGATTTGACATATATATCATTCTGAGGGCTTGCTGAACCACAATTTTAAAATATAATGAAAACATTTTTATGTTGACAAGGAATACTATGGTTTTAAGGTATGAACCACTCAGAATCCCTAAAGTAACAGGCTCCCTGATGTAGTATTTTAACTATTTTTGTTAGCTTGGTGCAATGCAGTCCTTAAGGTGTGAAAATCACTCTTTAGGATTAACTTGGTGCTTACTCTCTTTCACCAGAAGAGCAGCAAAGGTACCTCAGTCAGTATTTATTTTCTTTATTTTTGTTCCAAAGTTAGCTTTTTGCTCATAGGCTCTGACAACCCAGTATCATTCGTTCTTTCATAACATCATTGGACTAAAACCTGAGTGCTGCATGAATGGAAATAGAGACTCAAGTGCAGGTGAAAAGCCAAACCTGACCAGAGGTGTATGGGGTCAGAGAGAGCACAGAGGTCAGGAGAGTTAAAGAAACCAAAGTGGTGGATATTCACTCTCAAAAGGAGGGAAGGGCAGGGAAGAGAGCAGGAATCCTGAAAGGCATCAAATGGTGGCCAAAGAGATGCTCAGGAAACACAAGAGAAAGAAAAACATACCAAGAAAAATGAGGAGTGTAGGAGGTGAAATTTCTATCACTGCGCAGTTAATTTACTTTAGCTCTTTGTGGAGCAAATTGTGTTAAATGTTTTCATTCAGAAGTTATCAGAACAGCAATTAAGTTAGCTAAACATTTGGGTATAGAAAATGCAACTGGAGTGATTATTGCCATCAGTCTGAATATTAAAAGATATGATAGGAAAAAGCTGTCACAAAAAGGTGATTACACCGTGTATGAATTCTTCCAGTGCCACAGAAAATGAAAATTAATTATTTGCATTTGAGTTACCTGCCACAACACCAAGGTAGCTAGGCACCTAGGATGCCTCTCACTTCTACAATGGAAATATTCCCAAGGCTGCTCAAGGCCACTTTAAAGTTTTTCAAAAAATACCAAGAGGGAGGTAAAGAACAGTCTTCTGCCTTGCTTTCTAGAAGGCGCTGCATTCACTCCTTAAAAGAGGGTATTTGCACTGAGTTTTACCTCTTGCTTTTGTTGAACCTGCTGAAGAGCGTAAAGAAACAGAGGAAAATTACAGACAAGCTTGCAACAATAACCAAAATAACCAAAAAGGCAACTGGGAGCTTTCATTTAACAACTTGATGTGTAAAAATAAGGTATGGAGCATATTATGATGGGTAGAAAAGGAAGAAACTAAAATTTTCTAGGAAACAAGCAATGGAATCATCAGATGGAGAGAAGTGAAATTGCGCCATTTAGTGGTGAACAGGAAGCATAAAGAAAACATAAAATGTGGGGTGAAAATGGTATTTGATAAATGAGAAAAGCATAATTTCCACCCATTGCAACTTTATTAATGCTACTAAAGTTTAAGACAGAACCAGATGCAGACTTATCCCAGAACTAGAACATGTGCACAGATTCCAGTATTTCACAGAAAAAATGTTCTGGAAGTCTAAATAAAACTCCTTCAAATGAAAAGATCAAAACAGACATTAATACAGAATAGAAAACAAAAAAAAGAGTGATTGGATGGTAGCCAGGAAGCAAAATAAAATAAATGTTACCACTTCCTTGATTAAGACTGTCAAAGGGCAATACTCTAAGTGACTCAGAAGAAATAGCTGAGCAGAAGAAATTTACAGCTGCTTGTGGCTCGAACTAGAGCGTTTCTTAATGGACAGGTGTATAACTGCAGGCTTATTTAAAGTGTGACCTTTCTCCTTTATAAATAAAGAACTCCTCAAAGTCGCCTTTAAAGGGGTAGGAAGGCGCCAAACAAGACCAAATTTTTTTTGATTCGCAAGTTTTGGCAAGCTTGGCAAGCTGATTTGGATGCACATTACTACTTGTAGCAGGCAGCTGGCCATGCTGAGGGACTTTCAAACCTCACCAGCAGAATGAACTGTATCAGGATGCAGAAGGACAGAAATCCTGCTGATCCCACACCTTGCCAGAGCCAGTGATGCTGCCAGTGCAGTGTCACACATGTCACAGACACGGTCACTCCGTGTCCCTGGTCAGACAAATCTTTTGCAGTAGCTCACAGAGCTCCAGCTGAAGCTCTGCATAAACCTCTCACATTTCTTGGACCCTCTGACCTGTGCTCTAGTACGTGTTTACAGAGTTTGCTTTTCAAACTCAGAGACTGAAATTCCTGAAGCAGCCTTTAGAGGACAGCGGAGAATTGCAAATGGTGCATTTTCAGCTGTGGCCTCATAATCCGGGTTACTTTGGTTTTTATATGGATTATGAATTCTGATTCAGAGTGCAGACAAAGTAATAACATGTGCTGTTCATAGGCTGTTTTTTCAGGACTAGGTTGTGACTTGTAGCAGCAGCGTATTTTTAATTATATTGTAGCCTTTTCTATCAATAAGAATTCCACTTTCCATCTGGCTAAGCTGTGCCCTTACTGAATGAACAGCTGCATTGTCAAAAAGAACTCACTTATTCAAATTGATGTCTAATGGAAAAGGTAACAGTGTCCCCCCATAAAAAACAGTGGTGATCTTTTCTGAAGGCTGTGGTGATCCTAGCCTTTGGCATCAGGGCTTTAAATCTGTAAAAAATTTGCTGGCTGGGTCAAAATGTTGGGAAATCTTGGGTCAAATGGGTCAAATTTTAGGACAGCTTCTAGCAATGAGTAGACTGTAACTTGGTTTTGCTTGAAATGGCTAGAAAGTGGTGGGACACTTGGGCAGAGTCTCTGCTGTTGGGAAGTGCCCTGTGCTGCTGTACAACCCACACCAAATGAGTGTGTGGAGCCAGCAGTGCTCTCATGCTGGCCTGGATGGCATTGTGCCTGCAACACGGAGTCAGGGTGAGGTCTCTGTTGGCACAGGTTGGATCCTGACAGCTGCCCTGAGGCAGTGACAAAGGGGAACAGGCTTTAAGAGACCAAGCTGTTTGCACTGGAGACTCTGATGTTCATGGCAGGCATGGGAAGATCAAAATGCTGACAACCAGTTCTGATGAGAGCCTTTGGTTCCTGAGCTTTAGGCTGGACTCCAACTGAGGTTTCTAGAATTACCAGACTGTATGGGCTGATTGAACCTCATCCCATCAACTTGTTAAATCATCCTTTTAAAAATGCCAATTTTATTTGAAGCTTCCTGAGCCTTTCCCGCTGTAACTCATATTTGTGTCAAAGAAATCACACATTTTTTTGTTTACAGAAAGCACCACTTCCTTTCTTAACAAGAAAATATGAATACTTTTTAATATATCCTTGTTCTATTTGAAATCACTTTGGCTAGAATGAAAAGTGGATTCAGACCAAATATTCATGTTAAGAAGTTACATAAAGCATTTAGTTGTAATAGTTTTCAATACAGTGATATATTTTTAACAACCTTAGGTACTTTGATTTTTTTTCTGTGTTTGCTTTCGAGGTTAGTTTTACCAATAGTAGTTATTTAGTAGTGAAATTCTCTGGCTACTTTACAGGAGTGAACTGTAGAAGCAGATCATGAGTGACCTTACTGCTTATGAAATAAGCAAGTAAGAACGAAAGTGAAAACCCCAATGGTGTCAAAGGAAAGTACAGTTTCTTTTCAAAAACAGATGTTAGACAATTTCTCAAGGAATTGAGATAGTTTTTATTTCTCTTTCCCTGTTTATTTTCCTGCTATATATTATTTATATATTTATATATTTATATATTTATATATTTATACATTTATATCTATATTTCTACATTTCTATCTATATTTTTATATATTTCTATTTCTATATTTCTATTTCTTGGAAGAGGGAATGTTTTTGGATTTGTTTCCAAAAAAAACATTATGTCAGATACTTGAAGTAACCATATATTATGTTTCACAAGTACAAATTTAGAAAAAAACAGTTATCTTTCAAACAATTGTTTTGCCTTTTGCAATAGAAAGACATTGATTTTTCGGCAGGGGAAGCAAGGAGAAGGCTGCAGTTCAGAGTGCAGGTCATTTGCAGGTATCTCTAGCAAACAAACCCATTACAAGGCTTTGGTACTAGTATTAACTGTAGCTACAGTTGTTGGAATAAGTTAATTAAATTTGCTCTAAATGAACTACATCTGTGAGGTTTTTTGCACTTTGCCCTTGCTTTGTTTGAACCTCTGGGACCTCTCAGGCCATGCAGGCAAAGCTGCTCTGACTGATGAGGACAATGGTTCAAACCTGCAGGTGCAGGCTGTGGGGTTTGTCCTCTGGCCATCCAGGCACTGCTGGCAGTGGAAGCAGTGCCTCCCTGTGGGCTGGGCTGCAGGGTGAACTGCCTGTCCCGGCTGGGATGGACACAGACCTCTAAATTGCACCTGCTGGTGGAAGAGGAAAGGAACTGTGGAGAAGAGGTAATGCTCAGGTCGTGGGACAGTCCCAGGAGGGAGCAGGATGCAGGGCAACAAAGGTGGGGATTCAGCAGTAAGTCATTTTATTTCTGGACAATTAGACATATCACTCTCAAGAGAAAGCCTTTTAAATCAAAATCAAAAGGGATAGATTAATTTAGCAGGCTGCCAATCCCTTGAAAATGATCTGCTGACAAGACATCACAAGTTCTGTAGTTGAGGCAAAGACACTCTTTCTCCTCCTCCCAGCTCCAATATACTGTGCCCATTATCTGTATTTTTCAATATCTTTATGTATTTTATAATGTGCCCATTATCAATATTTTTCAATTCAGATAAACAATTATCTGTATTTTTCCCCAGAATAATCTGAGTTATAGAACCTGCAATTTACACTGCTGGTCTGTTTGACTGTACTAAACAGTTTGTTTGGCTGCAGTGTATGTTTGGCTGTACTAAATTAGTATCATGACCAGACAATGACCAACTCTGCTGCTGTGAGGCAGGCACTGTAGTTCTTCAAGTTTTCATTTCTGAACAGCAGCTGTGGATAACAGGTATTTGTCATATCTGCTTATGATTTTGGGGTACAGTAGAATTACAGAAATTCTGGTCTTTTTATCGTTTGTTTTTGGTGCTAAGTAGGGTGTCTCATGATCAGACTGCTCTTCTAAATCACTGAATCCATGCCTTTGCCTTAGGACTTCTCTCCTAGAAGTCATGGATAGTTGACTGCAGCTACTGTTGAGGTTTGTATTTTGTGTGGTAATCACATCCTCTTTTTTGTTTATATTCCCAAGTTTTGTCTGTGTTTTTCTGATTGTGATTCTTTCCTTTTATGGGCAGTATCAGTATTAGTTAATATTCTTCCTCCATAAGAGAAAAAATGTTTCAGAAAAGGACAACAGTTGGACCCAATGGTCTGAGAGGTCTTTTCCATCCTTTTCAATCCTATGACACTCACTGATAAAAGAGGCCAACTAAAATAATTTTTACATCAAAGTTCTCAGTACTGTTACCAGCTAATGCCATATTCCAAAGTTCAGTGGGGAATCTTGTGGCTGCAAACACTTAATTGCAAATATCAACCATCTAATAACAAATTAGATGGGGTGGCAATTGGCTATTTTCTCCATCACTGAAGTAACTACTGAAGCCAACCCTGCCCCAACCAACATGAAATCAGAGACTGACACAGAGACTGCAATATGGTGTTTTCATAGATGTCTGCAGCCTTTGTGTTCCTCCTGTCTGGAGGGGATCATGCAATCTGTATGTTAGAGGAGAAGACCCTGCATTGCTGATAATCCCACAGAGTGTTTGACATTGTTGTGTAATCTTGGGTAATCTGTCTTGACATTGACAGGAAGTTTTCTTTTTCACTTTGTTAGTATCTCTGAATGAGTGAAAATCCTGCAACAGCAACATTTTCTTGATTTCAGTAGCAACAAAGGGAACTTCCAAGTCATTGCAAATTAATATGCTGTGGAGTATCTCTGTAGGCTGTCTCTAGAACTGCTTTTATGGCTGTGGCAGTTTTGATTGTTTTAATTATCTGATTCAGTGAGATGCAGCCCCATGCCTTGTCCTTACAGCCTACCCACAGTTAGAGAGGATCAAACGAGAGGGAGATCACTGCTGTCTTCCTACATACATGTCAGATGCTCAGAGCTTTCCTGCTACACAGTGTGGAACTGGGCCTTTAATAGGAACTCATTTGGAAAGCTGTAATTTCAACATTCAAGGAATACTTGCCAAGTTTTGCGAATGATTTAAATTTGCAGTTGTATTTAACTTTATTTTTAATCTCTGCACATGCAGTCTGTGCTCTGGAGCTCAGGCCTGGGCTCAAAGCTGCTATCCCAAAGGGAACCTTATCATCTGGACTTGGAGGCTGCTGGAGGACAGACCTTGAAAGGGCTTGTTGGTGCATCCATCCGATTGCTACTGTTGTGTTAAAGGATCTTCCCTCAAGGGACTCAGAATTCAAACAGCATACAGAGCATGCTTTAGACATATGTTTTAGTTTTAAATAATCCTATGAGGAGCAGAGAGTTGGGCTTGATGATCCTTATGAGTCCCTTCCAACTTGAGACATTCTACGATTCTGTGAGCTTGCCTCTCAGAGCAGCACATGCGGTTTCTTCCCACTGATCTCCCTGGAAGACCCATCTGCCATCAAATTGCTTTCATGGTTGCACATCACAATTGTCAAGAAAACTTCTTCCATGGGCAGTGTATGTGTATATGTTCCAATGCCCCCTTCAGCCTAAAGGACATGTTTCTCTTCTTCCCTTCTTGTCTTCACACAGGACAACACAAAGCCATGATTACCCTTGGCTGGCATTTGGCCCTTAAGCATTTTCAAAGTTTTAAACAAGAAAGCCTCTCTCTTTTTCTACCTAGTTTGTTAGAACTTCTGTTCCTTTAACTCAGCACTACTCTTGCTTTGCAAATGCAGAGACTACTGTAACATGTTCTTCCCTCCTTTCCTCTTTTGTGTTAATTCGTTCTTCTTTCCATATTTGCCCTTTCTTGCTTCCTTGTTCATTTCTAGGCCCTCTGTTATTTTGATATTGTCTTCTTTCCCCTTTTGGACACCTTTTAAAAATTTAATAAATGAGAGAGACCTTATACTACTAATTTTCTTGTGTTGGTGTGTTTCTCAATGAGTGATTACTACCCTTAAGGGTTTTCTACAACACGGACTTAAAGCACAAATGCCCTCCTGCAGCCCCCATTCTGCCAGCTTCCTCCATTGATACTCCACACAACATACTCCTTTGGCATCCAAAAACCACCCTTAAACTTCATCCCTGTGAGTAAAAAGAAGGAACATTAAAAAAGAAATCTCAATGCAGTAGGGGGAGACTTCTGGGATAAGCAGCTTTTCTACTGGGCTCCTCATCCCTCTGTCCAATAAATGTTTCTGCCTGTCTCTCCATAGCCTTCTACCTACAAATTTAAAATTGTAGGCTTCCTACTGAAGATGTTCTGCATGAGGGAATTATGTATCTTCTGCTTTTACTACAGCACGATAACGTTAACAGTAATAATAACAACAACAATAATACAGTATTACTGCACTTATTTTTCTTTGTTCTGTAGAATACATTTCAGATGAAAAATATTGCTCATTTTGACCCATTAGAGAGATTTAATTTGTAAAGTGTTTTCTTAGGGTCTTTTTGATGAATTCTCAAATCAGATTTACAGCTGGATTTCAAAATTATTGCAGCAAACCATCGGTTTTGTGGGGTGTCTCACTCCAAATTCTCATGTCTGGCCTTACCAGAATTTTTTCTTTGCATTCTAAATGACTCAATAACAGTATCAGCAGTATCTCTGCAGCTGAGGTCATATAGCAATACAAAAATGTTTGCTCTCTTTCAGGTGAGAAAACCCCAACTCTGATCTCCCAAACAAGGGTTTGAAACCAGCACAAGGATAGTTATATTTTACTAAATTAAGAAATAACAAGACCATTTTGGCATCACTAAGTTGTACCCCTTGCTAGCAGGCAAGTAGACTTGACTGGATTTACCTTGTGAAAGACTTACTCTGCCCAGTGAAATGTAAGGAATATTTCAAGCAGAAAGAATTTGAAAACAGAAGATTAATAACTTCAGTATTTCAGTTGGGGTGAATAGAACTTGGAGGTGACTCTGTTCCACATTTACTCAATGGTGTCTCTGATGACCACTCACGTTGGACAATCCAGCTGAAAACCTAAAATGAGTTGTGATATTACAGTGGGAAAGAGGGGTGATGGGAAGGAGGTTCCTGTCATTATACCATGGCTCCAGAGTTGCTAGGTTGCTGTACCAGAACTGACAATCATAAATTAAACTTTTTTTGGTATGTGTTTGGGTGCTACTGCTGCTTGCTTAAGTGATCTAAGTGCTTGCCTTTATTTAGGAGAGGCAGAGCTAGTGGAAGCTCCTGGCAGCCCAATTCTTCCCCCTGAGCCATAGGAAGATAGACACTGTTGGTGGGCAGCAGAAAGGAGTTCTCCCTGTTAAAAATGCCTGGAGAACCTGGGTAGATCTCTCATCTCAGGCTGCTCAGAGGGGAATGAAACAGAAAGGGTAGACTGCCCTTGTTTTTACTCCTCCTTTTTACACCAGACCACTGCACTGTCAGGTATCACATGCCCATGCACATCTTACTGCCATTTTCTTGGCTGGGAAATTAGTTTGGAAATATTTTATCTGCACAAATTTACCTGACACCAGGGCGAGAATGCTTTCAGAATGTAAATTATAATTTTCCCTTATGCAATGATGCTTTAAAACACAAATCAAAAGACCAAAAATCACTTGTGCAAAAGATGTTTCCACTAGTACCCTTTTGAACAAGTGTGTAGTATTCAGTCTGCTCAGAAAACACTAATTGCTCTGAAATCCAGCACAGATTGGAATAAATAACAATTTATTGAAGATCAAGTATAAGGAGTATGATAAAGTAGATCACAAATCATACTTGGAGACTGAACTAAACTTTGCCTTCAAATGGGCATCAACAAACTATCCCCAAGGGCACTCTAGCCACCCCCTGTGCCACAAACAGTGATGTCAAAGAGTGACATCTCTCCCCCAGATGCTGATGAGTGAGGGAGATGGTCTCTCTGCAACTAAGAGCCAATATTTTTTAATAGGTGTGGACTGGGAATTGATTTTAACGGATTTCTTCAGATGTGATAGAAAAAAGACCATTGACAAATCTAGATATGAGTGTCTGACTTGCATCTGTACATCTTGAAATAAAGAAATAGTTGAAACTAATGGATAATTTCTTCATGCTTATTATTTTAATTTTGGTCTTTGGAAACCAATATGGAAAAATATGTCTTGTTGGCAACAGCTTTCAGTAGTCAAGAATTGCTGTAATTCCATGCTTACTAAAACTTCCTAACTTGTCAACAAAGATTTTTTAGGAGATGCTGTCAAATGCCTTTCTAAAATAAAGGTAGTGTTTTCTCCACAGTTCTCCCCTCATCTATCAAGCAAGTTGTTTTACCACTGAAGTCTGTTATCCAATATGGTTTGCCTTAGTCACCTACTTGACCTTAATTTGTTTGGACATACCTTCCATGAGGGCTCAATAACAGATTTTCCTGGAAAAAGTGTGAGCTTGGCTTGTGTGTAGTTTCCCAGACCTTTTTTTGATGGATGGTCATAAATTAGACTTTTTCTAGTTGTCTGGCACTGTAACCTGCATGATCTTTCAAAGATGATAGAAAGCAGTTTTACTTTGAGGTTAAGCAACTTTTTCAGCTCCTTCAGCTGCATCTTATGAAGTCTCATAGGCTTGTAAATACTGGGTTTGTACAGATGGTCCCATAATAACCTGCAACTAAGAGCCAATATGTAAGAAGTGGATTCTATAACTATCCATGTAAGAATTGCATATCTACATTTTCTGTTCTTCTAAACCTCTTCATATATTGTTAGTTGTTAAAATGAACATTTCCTGTCATTGGATTATTTTATAAAAATGTAGCTTTTAGTTTTAACCTTCATTTTTTCTTATGATTATAGCTCCCTTGTTAAAGACAGACTTTAATGCCACTTGACAATGCAGCTGCAAATAAAAATACTTCTTTATTTTGTTACATAGAAGTCATTAAAATAGTTTTTGTGGACAAGTGAATCCAGGTTCTGTACCAAGAGCTTGTGATACCTGGGTAAGATCTGCTAAAAAACCACAGAGGTAACATTAAATACCTGTGTGAAGGTGATGAAATAGGCAAGTGGCCTTTATTTTCTGAAGCACCATTTCTCACTCAAGGCTGAAATTCAATAGTAAAAACAAAGCGGAGGGCTCTGCCCGGGGTGTGTGTGAAGTTTGGCTGTGCTGGGCTGGCGAGGAGGGTTCTGTGCCACGGCTGCTGGAGGCTGCAGAGATGTGCTGCCTGCTGGAAAGGCAGGGCCAGCTCTGGGCCGACACGTCTCCCAAGGAGACCAGGGAAAAGTTTTGTAGAATTTAGGAGCTTACACAGAGGCAAAATACAACCCAGCGAAAGAAGGAGGTGAGGGAAAGCACAGGCGCTGATATGGCCGCACTCAGCCTGTGTGGCTTGCAGAGCAAGGGTGAGGCAAGCAGAGCACTTCAGCTGGCAGGCTTGTTCCCAGGGAAAACTTCCCACCATTTCACTGCAAGCTCTGCCAGTATGAAAATGGGACTGGTCCCGTGTGAGGTTCCACAACCACCTCACCGCCCCAGTGCGGAACCACACATTGCATTCAGGAAGGGTACGCAGGCTCTGCGCTAAACCCACAACAAAGCTGATTTTGAAGCGGTTTTAATGAGAGACAATCTGCATACCAATTGACTCATTTGCGTGTACAATAGCTTGGAACAATACCAGAGAAATATGTAAAAAATCTGCAATGCTGTATGACAATAGCTTCCAAGTATGCTGACCTTCGGCGAACGAAACAAATGAAAAGTACAGAGCTCTTTCGACGAGGCATCAATGAAGGATCAAGAGCGGATCCAGCTGCATCCCAGGAGCGCTGTCAGCTCTCCACGCCGTGCCCGTGGTTCCGGCAGGGCAGAGGCAGCCGGCACAGCCGTGCCACAGCCGTGCCACAGCCGCGCTTTCCGCGGCCCGGCCCCGCCGCTCCCGGGGCATCCCCGGGCGGGGCCCGGCCCCTGCGGGAGGGGCTCCGGGAACGCGCCCTGCCAGCCACGCCGGGGACCAGGAACCCAAGGCAACCACGGGAAGCCTAGAGAAAAACATCTCTGAAAGGCGAACAGAAAGGACGCGAAAACTTGGGCGGGCGCGTTGTCACCAGGGGTCTGACACTGCGTGTGAGCTGCAGAGAGCAGGGCTGGTGGTGGTGGGCTGGAGCGCAGCATTTCTCCGGGCAAGACAATCTCCGTGTGCAACCGCCCCCGTTCATTCCAAGAGATTTGAGCTGCTTGAAGTGGTATCAAACCCTCAGTGACTACTTGGGGTTTTGCTCTTAACCCTGCTGTCTTCCCTAGGTATCAGCCTCTGGAGAAGGGAGGCATACCATACATCTATGGAACATAAGTACATATACACATATTTCCTTTTTTAGGAAATACACCAAATAATGTGAATAATAATTTATTCAGTTGAATAAAGCTGAAGTTGCCAACATGCCAGGAGACTTCCTGTTTTAGTGAACTGACTTTGAGTGGTTCAGTTCAGACACGATCTGGATCTGCTCTCTGACTCTTCCAGTGACACATACACAGGGTAGCCTCATGGAGCAATTTTTTCTGATAAAACATTTTTCTTCTTTTTTTTTTTTCCTTTTTTTTCTTTTTTTTTTTTTTTTTTTTTTTTTTTTTTTTTTTTTTTTTTTGTCTTCATAGGCATCTGCTCTGGTTGGGTCCCAGGTATGCCTGTGAAATATGCCTTCCAGATGAGTGATTACTTCTACTTTTCAATTCTGTTAATATTTGGTCCTTCTGATCCCATGTCTCAATGTCATTGTTTTTCAAAGATTAATATGGATCTAGCCGGGAGCATTATTCTTAGTGGCATTTCTATTCCCCCAGTACCAAGTGTGGATAGTGCTTGCTCCAGCTTCAAGTGCAAACTTTGGTAGCTTTGTGGTTCTTCTATACTTGTGGTGAAGCAAGGGTTCTTTCTGTTCCCTCCACAGACTCCTGACAAAGATCACAGGGGTAGTGTGTTTTAATTTATTTTTTTATTTTCAATGCAGGTCGTTTCAGTCTTGTGCCTTGGAGTTTATCCAGGCTGTCAGCAACGCTGGCACAAGTGCAAGTGAGTGCAGCAAAGAAGCAAGAACAAAAAGAAGCACATCTTAAAGGTGTATTTCTTAAAGTGAATTTTTAGGTAGAAGAAAACCTAAGTAGCAACATCAGGAGCCATTGGAGCCGCAGCCACAACAATATGCTCTGAACAGGTCTTAAATACTGGTGTTTGAGACAGCAGTGTTTTACTAGGCCTGTGTAGGAAATGATTTCCTGTAGGGTACAGACATGCCCTGAGAGAGCAGTTTAACCTTTCCACTGGTATTATTTACCAACCTCCTGGTGATTTTTTCCTGTGGAGGTTGTTAACACACATCTTACCTGTGTCATTGACTACTAATTAGTGCAAATCAAAAAACATTAGAATTTGCTGATAATGGTCAGGACCACGAAGTGCTTCATAAATCTGTATAAATCTATACAGACAGATACACATTGCAGCCTTTCCTGTGCTCAAATTGTAAACAGAATTTTTAACTTTCCAGTTATTATATTCACAGACAATATTTATGCAACTGTAGAATAATAGCATCAGAGAATACCCTGAACTGTAAGAGACTCACAAGGAGCATTGAAGTCCAACTCCTGACCCTGCACAGGTTACCCCAAGAGTCACACCATGCACCCGAGAACATTGTCCAAACACTTCTTGAACTTTGTCAAATTTGGTGCTGTGACCACTTCCCTGAGGAACCTGCTCCTATGCACAACCACCCTCTGGGTGAAGAACCTTTTCCTGATATCCATCCTAAAGCTCCCCTGGCTCAGCTTCAGGCCATTCCCTTGGGCCTTCTCACTGGTCACCAGAGTGATCAATGCCTGCCACTCTGCTTCCCCTTGTGAGGAAACTCTAGACAGTGATGAGGTCTCCCCTCAGTCTCCTTTACATCAACTGCCTTGATATTGAAAGACAGCATATGAGAACAAAAATTCCACGAGATGAAATTTGGGGC
This sequence comes from Polioptila caerulea, assembly GCA_013397295.1. Taxonomy (NCBI): domain Eukaryota; kingdom Metazoa; phylum Chordata; class Aves; order Passeriformes; family Certhiidae; genus Polioptila; species Polioptila caerulea. The sequence goes on along the minus strand of VYXF01006533.1, from coordinate 41,253 downwards.
AGTCGGTCAAGCACTTTGGAGGACATATTTGTAACCCAGAATGATTTTGGTACACTGAAGAGATGACCTGATACTAAAAAAAAAGGGGGAAATTGAATGCACAGTGCATATCCCTGCATGTAAGAAGAAGAAATCGATGTACAAATGTGGAGAAGTTTTATTTCCAAGTGTCAGCACCATAGATTCCCAGGATTAATAATCTGAACAAGTGACATGATCCTCTTTCAGAAGCATCTTAGAGGAAATATCATATGTAGGACATGAGAAGACTGGTAAAGCTTACAGTGGAATCCTATGACTGGCTTTGCACACTGGACTTCAAGGAGTCCAGCAAGGAAGACTGCCATGACAATGGTCTTGCAGTACCTAAGAGGACAGATGATTGGCCTGGCCTGGCTGTGGAAGTTGTCAAGAACTTTAATTTGCCACAAAAATTTTGTAGCCTAATTGCAAAGCCAAAACTCCTAAAATAATTTAGCCAAGTTGATTTTCTAAGACCAGTCTGGCAAAAGGTGGTCTGATGGTGATGACAGCTGAGCTGAACTCTAGAGTGGCGTAGGTCACTTGGCCTCAAACTCCTGCTGCTGTCTCTTCATTTGTTTGTGCTATGGATACGCCTGGGCAATTTCCTTTGGGAAGTCCAGTCTTGATGTGACACCAGTTCATGGGAAATGGACTAAATGACTTTTTGAGGAACCTTCCAGCCCAACACTGATATTTGAGAGACATCCTTTATCCAGCCCTCAGTTACTGCATGAAGTCAGATGGCCATGCATTGGCACATGGTCTGTGCTTATACAGAGAAATGCTAGAGTGGTCACAGTCAACATGAGTTCATCAGAACCTTTGAGAGAAACATGAAACTTAGAACAAAACAGAGCAGGTAGCAAAGGGTGAACAAAATTTCTATTTTCATTGGATCCTGTAGATCTATCTCTTCTTTGAGGGTCTGTTAATAATAACAGCAGTAAAAGACCCTCCCTACTAATCTAGAGCACCCACGAGTTTGTGGCAGATGAGCTTTCTGGCAGTGTCAGATCTCAGTTACCTTTTGTTACTCTTGAGATGTGTGCTGGGTGTGAGGTTACACCAGGTTCTCCTACTTTTTCAGCTGGGGTTTTTTGTCTTCCGTTTGTTTTACCTGCTCTTCAGTTCTAACTCTGTACCTGTCCAGACTCATTGTTCTGCACAAGAAAAAAAGAATGCAAAGTAAAAGTGAGGGAAAACTAACTAATCTGTCTCCTTTAACAGTCATCCTCCTTCCTGTAAAGGTGGTAGAATTGGACTAGAGCCAGGTTCAATTCCTTTTTGCATGTCACCAAAATGTTCTAAATTCACTTATGTATCTGCCAACATTTACATTTACTCTTTTCTTTTTTTTTCTAATTTTCTTT
>VYXF01006533.1:22897-35466 GCA_013397295.1 Polioptila caerulea | reverse complement strand
TTCCCTTTCCCCTTCCCCTTCCCCTTCCCCTTCCCCTTCCCCATCAGGATGAATGTGACTCCTTTAAAGCTCTCAAAGCTTCTCTGGGGTCAGTTGCAAGCTATTTTATCTGTGGTCTGTCTTCTAATGGCATCTGTGCCCCAGCGAAATCCGGGAACATTTTGACATCCAGTGTTTTAACTCGTATTACAGCTAATTAATTCATGCCTGTGATGCACTTTGAAATTATTAAAACACTTACTTAATATTGTTCTTTTTCATGGTTTAATAATCTTAACTCACATGAACTTTGAATTAGAGGCTTTCTCTCTTTGTAATCTAAAATCCATCCTATCAAAGACTGACAAGTTGTTTCCACTTTTCAGAACATGCCTTCTTCAGTTTTGTCTTAACTCTGCTGCTCACTGAATGAAACACCATGAAAATGTGAGCTCACCAAAGTCAGCAGGGACCAAGAGCCCATATAGAAAATGTCACCTCAGCCACAACTGCACTCCTAAAGTGGATGCAAGAAAGATTTTAGGAAGTTGTGTGAAGGACCCAGGGTTAACTTCCCACTTATGGGATCTGGTCTGGTTTTCTGTGTATGCTTGAGCAGGCTTGTGCTCCAGCACCACGAGGCACGAGCCAAACTCAGCCACCTGAGGCTGCCATCGGCACGAGGGCAGCCAGAGTCGGGGGGGCTGTGTTGGGATTTACACCTGGTCTAATTGTGCTTAGAAAATAACACCACACTGTGGCCTGGGCAAACGGTATTTTCATCCAGAACTTCTGAACATTCTATTTCTGAAGGCTTAAGGAGGTGCCACAGATCATCATATCTGCAAAAAAATAATTTGCAGGAGTAAGGCTGAGATTCTGACTAAAGTAAGACAGGGACCTAAGACCAGAATAACTTTCATCCAAAAGCTGTGGCTTCCTTTCAAGCTGGTTTCCTGAGCTGCTGCCCCAGGGGATATCAAAGTGAAGGTGGTGGGATGAAGGAGGACATTGTGCTCAGGTGTTATCTGTGACATAGCACAGGACACGGTTAGGCTGGCACTTAATATCATGTGAGCATTCATGTAGAGGCTGGCTCAGGCAAGGCTGCAATGAACAGACACTTCCCAAAAACATGTTGAGAAATCATCTTAATTGTGTCCATTGTTAAAATAGGTGGTTTTACCTTAAGCAGTGATATTATTATTATTATTTGTTATGCATATTATCACACTGCCTACTTGCACTTGTGTGTTATTTGAAAGTTAATTATACCTCTCATCCTTTCATCGTCTCCACTAATTTTCAATTTTAATGCATTAATGTGTTATTCTTGTATGACACGTATCCTAGATGCAGGAATAAAAATTAAATTGAAATCTTAAGGTAAAAAGAAGGTTCATCTCAGTTAATTAATATTTACCTCCAGCAGAACACTGACTAATTACACTGATGCTGTAGTGGGGAGAGACCTGTATGAGGCTGGTTACCCATTATCTGCCCAGCCTAAGGAGCAATCCCAGCCCCTGTGAGCTGATGAGAGTCCTTGAGAGGCTCCCAGCTGCAGAGGAAGCACAGATGCTTTCTCCCTCTGTACTGTGCTGCTGAGGAACCAGTGCAGAGCCGGCACCAGCAGCTGGAGGCAAACAGCCCAGGCTGGGAACAGGCAGACTTCGTGTGGTGCCCTGCAGCACCACGGAAGGGTCAACACCTTTCTGCTCCTGCCTGTCCTGTCTGGGCTGCAGCATGTGCTGGTGCTGGGGAGGTGCATGTGGCATCTCAGCTTGGGACATTCACAGCATCACTCCTCTTGGAGGGACTGTGTGCCCTGCATCCCAGTGAGTGCCTACCAACCCACTTTCCTCTTAGGCTGAGGATGGCTGTGTCAGACTGGCTCCTTTCAACAGGTTACTGAGGAAACATAATAAATGGCACATGCCAACACGTCCTGGAGGCCCTCAGATGGGCCTGATCCCAATTACCTTAAGGTAAATGGGGTTCTCTTGTCACTGGGAAGGAGTAGTGGGATAGAGAGTGCTGGTGCCACAGGCTGTGTGACAGCTGTGCTCATCTGTCTGCTGTGATCCTCCAGCATCACAGCACAGCAGCCCTGTGGTCCAGCAGAGACAGGAACCCGAGCTTGGGAAGGTGGGGCCTAATCCTCAGTGAAATTTCTTCCCTGATGTCTTTAATTTGAGCGAACTATTTCAGCTTCTCCTACACCAACAGACCTTGTGAGGTCAGACACTCGCCAGTGGTACCAAGCTCTGTGGATGAGCAGCTCAGTGGTAGCCCTGGGAGCAGGGTGTTACTTGTGCAGATGGTCTTGTGCGTGCTGCTGAGGAGCTGGCTGGCATTAGGAGAAGAACCTGAGTCCAGAGCTGCGAGATTTCCACAGCCAGAACAGGAGGAAATGGTTGCAGTCCTAACCTATATTCTGTTGGCAGTGCTGGGATGGGAGTTCCTTCCCCCATGCATGTGCCCTCACTTGGACCAGGGCATGTAATCATCATGAAGCCAAAACAAAAAAATCTCCCTATTTTCCATGCAAAGGACCATTTTATATGTACCTCAAGTATGTCTTCTGTCTGGATGGCCTAACAAACTCACAGGATTGAGTAAGCATCTTTTCTCTAAATCACTTTTGGCAGATCTTTTCATTAATCATTGCTGATCTGAATAGTTTGATTCCACTGAAGTATGTAAAGCGTGTGCTGAGTGACTGACTTAGTTATGGAGTCACCATTTAGTCCAGAGGTTAAATGCAAAGTTGTATTACACACAGAGTATTGCTAAAATAACCCCAGGCTTTTAGTTTTGATTTCGACTTTATTGATTTGCACTAGGTAAATTTAATTCCAAATATTAGGGATGGTTGAGATAGACATTCAATTTTGTTATTGTAGTGAAGAAACCATTAGGAAAATGGAGTAGTAAAGGTCACAGCAATCTTTTCTGGAATGAAGAACCAATTTTATTCAAAGGTCAGATTTGTACCAAAAAATCTACAGCACTCTATGTCATTATTTAAGCCTTTACACAGTTTCATTGATATACAACAATTGTGAAACATGACATTGCTCAACAGAAAATGGAAAAATGTGAAAGAGCTTCTTTCCTTCCACGCGTGGGCTGTGAATTTCCCATGTTATGCAAGCAATTTCCTGCATTATCTTGCTTGCACTCCTGGATTTACTCTGTTGTGGCTCTAGAAAACAGCAAGCTTCTCTTTGATCTCAGGCATGTATCCAGGCATGGTGTCGACATCAGTGTGTTAAAAGAAGGGGACTGATGAGGACTGGGTCCACTCCTGACTTTTCTGCAGACTCCCTGCATTACTCCAGGTAAGTCCTATGGAGGCTTTGTTCCTTCATTAGCCAAAACAGGGCTAGCAAAGCACCTGTGTTTCCTTTTCTAAACAGAAACTGCAAACAAAAAATAAATATCTGTAACTATACTTCTTCCTCCTTTTAGCATCACTAAGTCTATAGTTTTTATTCTTACATGGCTTTATTGTCCTGGGTGAGCCTCAGAAGTAATGCTTATTTACATAATATAAAATTACATATATTGAGGATATAACTTTCTGCTTACCATCCCATCCACCAAGGGTCCCTTCCACCCTTACATCCCACAGGACTGTCCCTGCTTGATTCATATACTGTATATTTCTTAAAGGGAAAAATGGGCATGAAAGCAAATATTCTACAAAGGTCTGATAAGAAATTTTCCTGTGATTTGTATGAGTGCCAAGATCAATTGCCTAAAGCGTGTGAAGGAACACACTTTCCCAGAATTTCCTCAGAAGTGGACTAAACCTATGGCATAATTTATATGCTCATTTTTTTCAGTTGCTCTACTGAATAAAAGTAAAAATATTTTTAATTATATCATCACATTTTAATTAATAACATGTTGTATTAAATTTTATGGTTTAGATTTTAAGCCCTTTTGTGCCTTTGGTGTGCCAGTGATTTTCAAATGTTACTTTGTCTGAAATACACAGTAAGATGGAAAATAGCTTCAGAATCCTGGATTAGCTGTCACTGATGGCATAGGTCTGTCAATAGCAGCCCGTAAATGCAGGAGACTGACTTTCCCCTCTTATATTTATTTATAACTGCCATTTCAGAATAGCAATAAGACACTGCAGGCCATGCATTTTGAAGAGATTATTGCACTTCTCTTATGACTGAAGTCACCTGCCCTTTAGCCTTGTGTCTTATAACGCCGCCTGAGGAGTTCAGCAGTAGTCCAGAAATGACTGCATGTTGTGTCTTATAGCTTCAATATATTAAGCTTGATCATATGGAAAAATAATGACAAAGTAAGGGAATGTGCAAGAAACCCACCCCAGCTATTCCATTCTTTTAAAACCAACTTGCAAGTAAAATAATTTGCAGGCTGCCAATTGTTTGTTAAAATGTACATGAAACGTGGAAGAATTGTTTCCCTGTTACGGTTGTGGTATCTTGCAGTATATATGAAATACCAACCTTTTAGTACAGTTTGGATTGTTGTATAATATAGAAATAAAGCTAAATTCTTAAAAGGGTTAAACAGTTCCATTCTGCCTTAAATTACCACTGTCATTCAATTCATTAGATGAGTTTATGGAGTTACAATATGTCTGTAATTTATAGCCTGCTTACTGACAAAGCTTAATGCTAACATATGCCTAATTTGCCAAGGTTATCTCAAGCCCCATTCATCTCCCCCACTAACAATATGCTGCTGATTCCATGCTTCATGGATGAGGTACATGCGGTTTCATATTTAGTGCTATCAATCACAAGTAATTGCCTCCAGCTCCCCGCCTCAGTGTTCAAAGTGATTTCTTCTCTCCAGCCTCCGAGGCTGGATGAAAGGGGGACGCGCGTAGCCAGAGGAGGGCATCCTCCGCCAGCCTGAGCGCCTGCAGCCTGCGAGCAGCTGGAAACCGGGCAGCAGCGGCAGCTGGGGTTTCCCAACTTTCCTCTCCTGGAGCACACGCTTTTGGCAGTCGGGAAAGTGCACTCCCGGGTATGTGACTGTGCAGCAGTGGCCATTGTCCATGGGAAGTGAGTCGGCTTCTGGAGCGCTGCCCCTGGGATTTCCCCGCTCACGCGACTGCTCTGGGACACCTCGAGCCCAGGTCCCTCTGCCCCAGGTCAGAGTTTGAGGTTGTAGCACTCCTGTCCTCAGCCCTTAGTCTGGTTACACTGGCATGTGAGACTTGGTCGGACCAGAGGCTGCCAGAGGAGAATACAGTACACATCTGTATTCTCAGTATGTAATAGTCTACTCCGTGGGATTGCTATACCAACATCAAACTGTACCTTATGTAGCATAACAGTTAAATCATGAGGGTCTCAGTTCTACCAATCCTTGGACCTGGGCCCAGCTTTGTTTCTGGGAAGAGTCCCATTAGTTTGTCTTGCAGAAGTGTGTACGATATCCAGATATGAGAGTGACTAACTCACAGTTCCCTGTTCTCTTCCTTTGTCTGCTTGCTGTTATTTTCTGCAACTTCATGTTAAATGATAATGGCCACTTTTATCTGCATGTACTTACCCCTTTCCCTATTCAGTTAAGCTTTTTTGGTATGCCTGTGGTCACTCTGGAAGATGGACAACGACTGGAAAACTCAGCTGCTGTGTTTGTACTGCAGATCCTGGACTGTTTATGCATAGTCTTATGGGAAGTCATGGGCATTGCTCACAGTCTTGTGTGAGTACTAACATTTGTATTTATAGCACGTGGTTAAAAAATTTCAATTTTATGAATGCGAGCACGCACACACATTGTCTGCTGCTGAGCCATGCAGCTATGTAGCTTCCTGAGCCTTCAGACACATTCTCTTAGATCACATTAGAAAACACAGAGAATGAGTTAACAAATATGTTTTGCCTGAAATATATCTCCCACTTCACTCTGAGATCCAACAAAAAAGAATATCAAGGGAAAAAAAGTTCCCTCTTGGATACTCTGCTATCAACCAGCTGTAATCTCAGATTTGTTGAAGATGTTGTTGTGCTTGACATTCTGAAACTTCCCCAGAATAATGGAGGCTGTTTGGCAGAGCCAGTGAAACTCTCTGTTCTTGTTAATTGACTGTGATCTGCAGTACTGAAAGAAATGACTGCAGCTAAAACAATCCTGAATGGATGAACAGCTGTATAGGATTTAAAACCAGAGTGATATTCATTACTTTCACTGCATAGGAACACCATACATTTCAAGTCCACTAGGAAAATAAAAGGAATTCTGACAAAGAAAAAGAATGTTTTTTTTAAAGAAATAGCTGATGCTGATTTTGGTTGTTTTGGTTTTGTTTTTGATTTTTTTTTAAGAATTGAAAATCACATTCTTGTATGGAAGTGATAGCTGAAAACCAGTGTTAGCTTCTCTTAGGGATTTGGGTTTTCTTCTTTGTTTCTGTGCTGTGCCAGAACTCAGGGGCATGCCATGAAAGGATAGCAGTCATGGATTTCACATACGTTTACTTCAAAAAGAGCTAACTCCTACAGCAATCAGAAAAACTGTTGCACTTGCACTTGCAGAAGCTTAACTCTGTGGCTGTGTGGTTGATGGTGGTTATGCTCGCTATGAACTTACATTTGGGTGAAGTTCAAAACTGTGATTCTTGCTTGTACTTACAAAAGATTTTATTTCTTAAGAGTCTGGTAGGATAAAGTCAAATAATCTGCTAAAAATTTGTATCCATTTTACTGCCTGGCCTCAGATAAAAGATCAACAATTTTATTTTTATAGTAGGCATCTAAATGTTTAGGTATGCTTTTTAGTGAAATCAGGTGAGGAACAGAAATACATGTAACACTGTTTTCCATATAATTTATTGAATATGATTTACAGTTTAAGAGAGCAGCACTGTATGGATACAAAATAAATTCAATTCAAAGAATTCAATATACTCAATTCAATTGCTATTAATTACCGGAGGGGTTGGATTTTTTCTTTAATTAGGAATATCTGAAATAAACATAAAAAGTTCTTAGAAAACATGTCTGAAATGGAGGCATTTTAGAGCTGCTTTTCAACGCAAGTGTTGTGAGGTTTCAAGAAGATACACATATATCTCAACACAACTTAAGCAGCACAAGCCGACAAAGTAAGTACTCAGAAAACTTATCTTTTTGTTTTAAAGATTGTTTCTTAAATCAGTGGCTGTAAGGAAATGTCTTTGTGGATCTTTGCATACATTCCAAAGGGCTCTAAGGCTAAGTGGCTGCACTTTGCATAGCGTCTGCTGACTTCCCATTCAGAGCCCCTCTGGCAGGCGGGGGGTGGAGGGGTGCTGTGCTGTGGTTTGTGGGAATAGGCTCTTTCAGTTCTGGTTTATTACATGGCTAATTAACCAAGGTCACCGAGCTCTTTTATAAGCCTGCCAATAGAGACATCACTGGTGCTTTAACAGATCTGCTGATTATATTGCATGCCCTGATAATATGACATTGATTAAAAAAAAAATATATGGGGCAGTATTTACCTGGGGCATTGTATAAACATGTAAATATGGGAAACAAAAAAAACCCTGAAATAATAGACAATACAATATTTTTACATGTTTAATCTCAAAACCATTTATTTTCTAAATTAATGTACAATGGTTTGATTTGGCAAATATAAGCAACTGGAATTTATAAGCTGTTACATTAAGGTGTCACAGTAATAACCTGATTTACCTGTGACAAAGGATCTTTGGGAGATTGCCACTCTATATACAAATTACCATGGAATGCCTGGCACTGAACAACTGGTGAGTAAGACAAGGGGCTGCACCTCAGGATTATGCACCAGGCTAAAATAAACCCATGTCCCTGAAACTGATGTGAATGCAAAATAGATCTCCTTACTGCTGGCTCTGCACAGCGTCATCTTGCAAGGTGTTGTCATCCTCATTTAAGTAGCTAAGGGCTCTCTTAAAACTAGTGAGAACACTGCTGTCTTCTGCACCAAAATTTCAGGTCAGAGCCTTCCTCAGGCTGTTCTTGGAATGCATGGTACCCCGATTCCTGCTCCAGCCCTGCCTGTGAACACAGGTGTGCGTGACATTGTCCCTGTGACAAGAGCAGCACTTCCCAGGGGAGCTTTGGCAACAGCTCATCAGCCCCACAACACCCAGCTGGTACCTCCCTCTGAGTGACCCCTCAGCAGCTGTGCATTGGTCCCCTCTTGCCCGCCAAGAACAGCTCCTGGAGGCACTGGTGCTGCAGGGCAGTACCCTGAACATGGCAGGGTGTCCCTGCCTTGTGCCAGCCTCTCCTCAGACATGCAATGAGCTGCAGTGTCTGAGACTGGGATGGGGGTCCCTGCAGGTTACTGATCCTGCATGTGAGGTGATCCATAATGGAGCATGTTTGTCCATGACTATGTGGATATGGCAATCTCAAAAAGTCTCAGAAGTCCCACCCAGAGGTTACCTGGTGTGGTTTGACCCCCACAATGCTACAGAACTGAACTGGAATGATTTCGAGATGATCTTCAGAAAGGCAAGGAATATGCAATCCAGTCTTGTGTGATGGTGTAGGGAGCAGTCTGAACAGTCTTATCTGGGAAATGCCAACCTGCATTTCACAGAACCAGAGTCACAAAATCACAGGGTATGGTAGGTTGGAAAGGCAGTGGGTCATCTGGTCCAACCTCCCTGCTTAAACAAAGTCACCAGATGGTTCTTGAATATCTCCAGTGTATAATCACCTGCACAGTGAAGTTCTTCCTCAAACGCAGGTGGAGCATCAGTTTCTTCCTGTTGCCTCTTCTCCTATTGCCTGGCACCACAGAGAAGATCCTGCTGTAGGCTGCATTCCTGTAGGGTCCTGCTTTATCTAGGAGAGATATCACAGGGTTCAATGTGCGCCACAAAGTCTCTTAAAACTTCTGGAATGTCCACAGCGGGGTCGTGGCCCCAGCTGCAGTTTTCTGGGCTGTGATCTGAAGAGGCCCCACAGTGGCCCCAGCTGCATGCACTGTACTTCCAGGAGGATCCAGGGCAGGTAGCCAGCTGTGATTCTCCAATGACCTTTCCTGTATTTCCTACAGAGGCCTCCAGAGCACCATGGGAACCATCTCTCAGTATCTCCCTGCCTGTCATTCCCATCCTCAACCTCACATCTTGTCTTTGTACCAAGAGAGTAGCTGTTTCCTTGCCATTGAAGACAAGGATCCCAAATGTTGTCTGAAAACCTGGCCTCTTGAACCATACTGTCCCTATTTTGATTTGCACTTTCTACGTGTAGGGAATGCATCTTTGGTAGGAAATACCACCTCACTTGGTACTGTTAGAACTCCTACCCTCATTATTCATATAATATTCAAATAAACTTCTAACTCCAAAAATTCAGTTCATCTCATCAGATTTTTTGGGGGGGGTTCTTCTGTTATATCTCCAAAGATTCTGAACATGATCAGGCTGTCAGTGAATTGCAATCACCATCTCAGAGGGTGCAGAAATTACCACCCTCTCCTCATCTGCTTCTCATGTCTATTGTATTCTCCTAGACTTACTGGGTGGATCTCAGCTCTGGAACAGGAAACTTGTGCTTAGATATGTGCATGTAGGAGCCCTTGTGGTCAGCTGCCTCTAGTGGATACAGCCAGTGCAAGGACAGGGTCCCTTGGCTTCCTCAGGCATGGATGCCAAGGTCTGGATTCACCTGCCAAAACTCTCTGGTAGGGTCACAGTGCACATGTGGGAAATCTACAGTAATAGATGCAACACATGATGATAGCTCTTAAGGGATTCTAAGACCATATTAGACCAAAAAAATAAGCAAAACAGGAATTCTTCCTATAGTTATCGGGCCAGAAGTTTTAGCTCCTTTGAAGTATGAGCTGCCAGGGGAAGCTAAAGAATGATTATCAATGCCTTCTAATCTGATTAAGATCACCACTGAAGGTGGTGCTGGCCATGGTGGACCACATCTGAAGTAGCCACATCAGCAACAGTAATTTCTGTTGTTTTTAGAAGGATCTAATACAGAACTAGACAAGATGCAAAGAATGACCAGGCCTTTTCACACCCTTTTACAGTTCATATGGGAAATCACATCATTACAAATCACTTCTATATACTTGGTTTCTAATTCCTTCCTACACAATTTCTGGTCTTGTTTCTTGGACACAAATTATCAGAATGAAAAGAGATGAAGCTCAGAACAATAAAAAAAATCTCCCTAAAACCCCCAACCCAAAAAATCACACTCTCTCACAATGAAGTGTCAGTAGGCATCAGACTTCTGACTCCATGACAATCAGGCAAAGAGAAGATTTTTGCTGTCTGTCTCCTGTACTTCATCATTCAGTAAATTTAGCAGATGAATCTGGAATTATATTTTGCTCTTTAGCTGTTTAATATCCTGTTACAGTCCTTGGACCATGGGTCAAAATACTGTTCTAGCCATCAGAATATAGGACAGGCTGGTGACCTGGATTAGATACAGAGAGATCACAGCTCTTCTGTCAACGTAGATCTGCTTTCTCACTGCCAAGGAGGAAATTCAAGCACATCATTCATGTCCTGGGTGAGTGAAAGGATGGAACAACTACCTCTCACCTTTTCAAAAGGGAGAAGAGTGATGGGTTCTCCATTTTTTATGAAACAAAATGAGATGCATCTTATTTGGTCTGATTTGATTTCAAATGTAATTGTATTTTTACTCACTGTGGCCCAAGTACTTTCCCATACAGTGAGTGCAAGCAGGCTGTACTTTTGTGGTGAGGGTTGCAGGGCTACAGAAAATATATATCCACAGACTTGTGTCCTGACACATCCATGCAATCATACAAGAAGTTTAAACCTCTGGAGATAACTGTGGTAAAGAGTAGTTTCTAAATATTTTAAATTGGGAGAAACTTAAGAAACTAGCTTTCTCAAATGGGTATAAAATATCTTAGTCTTATCAGGATTTTTTTTCTATGATTCATCTGATTGTGGAGCCTTGGATGTTCAGACTGAATTGGCACAACTTTCTTCATTTCACTCTGAAAGGTCAAACTTAATACATTCTGTTCTTACTCATAAGCACAGTTTGAAAGGGAATCTCGCTGTTGCTGCCACTCCAGGTATAAGAGCAGTGTATTTGTAAACATTTAATTACCTACTTTGTAAAAACTAAACTAATGTTTTATAGGAAAAATCAAACCATGATGTTTCTGGAGAGGAGCATGTTAAGACTTTTATTGCTTTTATTTCCTTCCAGCAGTGCCTAATATCTAAATAACATAGATTTAAAGCATTTCCAAAAGCTTTTGACTCGAGTAGGCCATGCCAACCATTTACCAACAATCTTTTCCTTCCACACCTATATTTTTTCCAGTCATGTGAAATATGCTAAGTTTGGTATTAATTTTCTGTAATTCTTTGCATAAAAAGGTCAACAACCTTTTTATCCTACCATCTTTTCTTCTGAACACCATTCTTTGTACCTGGCTAATAATTTGAAGTATGAAAATGTAAGCAGTTAATGTTTGTGCCCAAAGTTTCTCAAGAGTCCTTTTGGTTTTAGACACCCACACGTGGTCTCTTATTGTAAAAAGAGGTGTTTTTCCTTTAAGCCCCCATACACTGTTTGCTAAACCCTAAGTGAGCTGAGGGGTTTACACCAGCAGGATGGATACACATGGTCCTCTAAAAGCTGCCATTAGAGCAATTCATCAATGTGGCTAACAGAGTGGTAAAGGCACTGTGAGATCTAAAATACCTCCACATTTTGGATCTTAAATTTCTAAAACACTCTGTTATTGCAGTTTTGACTTCACTATCAGTAACAAAATTACAAACATGTTGCCTCAACAAACTGCTGGAAGACATGTTAGGAAAATTCTTTAAGCCTCTCAGTCTGTAATGTCTGACCTTCAGTTCTTTCAGCAAAAAATTCTTTGAAAAGGCTCTGAGCCTTCATTGTCCATCCTATCGTCTGCTCGTTGGATGGTCAAAGCCTCACTACATCCATTTGGCTTTTCAAAACACCAGGTTCACTCCTCCCAAAATTGTTATCAGGTCAGTACAAACATTTCTTCAACGGGAACATTCCTGTAGCCAACACCAGGAGGTTTATTTGGCTTCTTGAAGGAGGATGAAAGATCTGATGAGAAGAACTTTCCTGACACCCCTTTCAACAAACCCTTGGAAAAGATGCTTGGAGCTTCTGTTCTGGCAGCCAGAAGAAAGGGGGGCAGGAGGTACTCTGTGCAGCTTGAGGGACAGAAAGGACATTTGGGACTTTGTTTGCTTTGATCTTGCAAGGCAAGACCACTTGAAGTTATTCCATCTCCAATTACATAGGAGCATTTATCTCTGTATGTGTGTACTTACTTAAAATTAAGTGTCCTAAAGTACTTAATGAGATTGCTTTTTAAAGAATGCTAAGCCTGCCCATCTTAATACTTGAGGATAAGAAACCTTAATTCTTTTTGTTCATGTATTTGCCCTGAAAGTAGAACTTCTTATAAAGTGAGAGAAATGTTGTTGGGCCTGTCAGGGAATCATCTTTCCAAATTCCAGCCTGAACTCTGGCAGGAAGGAATAAAAACATAAAATATCCTCTATAAGTTGGTCTGAACCAGTATATATATATATATATATATAT
>VYXF01006533.1:7192-22858 GCA_013397295.1 Polioptila caerulea | reverse complement strand
TTATTTATTTCTGCATAAGAAAACTGATTTTAAAACTAGCATTTTGCCTTTGAATATATTATCTTATTCTTAAACAACTCTCTTGACTTGCAAAAGTTAAGCTTAGGCTGGGAAAAGAAGGATTGAAATTATGTAAATCTTTCAATCCTATATAAATACAGCCTATCTACAGAAGCTTGTTAAATCTCTCTCAGTTGCAGAAATGGTGCTCATCAAGCCTGGAAACATTATATATGTTTCTGGAAATATAACAATATCACCAAGCTCCAACAAAAACTCACAATTCAAACTCTGACTATTGGATATGAATCTGTTAAAGGTGTCATGAATTATTTAGGATAAACATAAACAATAATATTCAGTGTTTATTGTTTGAAATTTTCAAATAAGTCTGAATTAGTACAATTATTCAGTGGACAGAAAGGATTTCATTGGGTAACTGGTAGCCATTAATTATTTGTCTCCATGAAATAATGAGAACATTTGAAATTTGTTTTAATACTCTTTTGCTGATCTTGGGTAAAGGCCCTTTTATGCTTTACAAAACTTGTTTGGGAGGGAGCATTTTCATAACAAGTAAGATAGGCAGCTAGTTCTGAGTCTTTCATTACACCACCATGTTGAGAGGCACATGGAGTATTTGAGCTGTGCCATTTTGTGCATCACCTCCCTTCTGGGTACTTCACAGGTTCTCTTCAGGCTCTCTCTGGCTGCTGACCTGACAGAAATGTTTATGCTTTGGATGCTTCAGAGCTGCCATCCTTCAAATTTGCCTGTAGCTTTATTTGCTCAGTTCTGCATGCAAGGGGAAGACAGACTCTAATTTTCACCCTGTTATGTGTACATTTGCTTGTTGTTTGTATTTGTTGTACTTCTATTCTGGGCTTTCATCCAATACCTTTTATTAACATTTTTTCTTGGCTGTCTTTCCCTTTTCTCATCCTATTTTTAATTTATTTTTATTTTTAACTTATTTCAACGCTTGTATTTTTTTTAGCACATCCTGCAGTCTTTTTCACTGTTTACTGGAGTTGTTTCCTCCACAACATTCCTCAAAAAAGTCTCCATGTCTCAATAAATATGCTCCATTTAAGCCTTCTAAATAAATTTTTTTACATCATCATCCACTGACATAGGATCTCTCTGTCCTAAAATTTTGAAATTGAGTGTATTCAGCTTAAAAGTCAGTTTCTTGGCCAGGGATTTAGTTTGCACTGAACAGAAATAAGGTGCAAAACTTCTTCAGTGAAGCCCTTTTCTGCTTCCTGAGAGAGTACTGGGAAAATGTTGCAGCTGAGCCTGGGACACTAGTGATAGATATTTGTATTTGTACTACTGGTCTGAAAAGTCTAGTTTGCTTTCCCTTCAGATTTAGAGAGCTGGAGAGACAGATCAGTCCAACATCTACCCTTTTAACCATCTCTGGTTAACCTCCATCTTCTATCAGGGTCTCCTTCCATTTCCTCATGGACTAGGAAGAAGCCATAGGGATTTGAATCCCTGTGAACTGGAAGACTTTGGCAAACAGACACAGATAGATATGAGGTCCCTGTGTACTGGGGGCTGCCTCTTCCTGACATGTGTCTAACAAATGCTTCTTCACAGAGATGGTCTTCTTGAGAGGTAGCAGTCATGGAGGTTGCTGTCCTCCACAGAAGCATTGTCCTTGTGACCTGACTGGCTCAGCCACATTTTTATGCTCTGAAGACATTTCCATGGATGGGAAGGCACAGATGCTATTACATTTCAGGTCCCCCTTCTGTCCCAAATCCCTGCTTTGGCTGACATGGGACTCTGACTTGCAGAAGCTGTGCCAGATGCCTGGACAAACCTAGATCCACATAATTCCAGCATTACTGAAGCTTTCGATGTTGGTTCACTCTTACTGTTCAGTTAGGGCTCCCAAATCATCTTGGTGTCAGACTCCTACCACATGAATGGATCAACCATATCTGCTTCAGTCTGGTGGGAACCACCCTGTGCACTAGGGAGCTCTAGGTAACAAGGGGGCTTTTCATTCACTCCCTGTCTCTTCAAAAAACAAAGGTAAAACAAGTCAAGAGGACAAGGGAACAAGTCAAAAGGACAAGGGAACAAGGCAAGGGAAGCTTCTGGAGCACATCAAGTAGAAAGAGTTGCACAAGCAACTAAAGAAGGAGACTACTGAGTTGGTAACAAACCTGTGGTTTCCAGTCACTAAAACATATGTGAGAAAGTAAAGATACATGTTTTTAAGAGAATTCTATAGTTGTGCCATGGGAATTGTAGGGTATTGCCAGGGCATTGGCTGAGAAAAATGCATTGTATGCCAGAGATCTAATATTTGACAGTCGATGAGGAAGCCAAGATGCAGCAGGGCAAATCATCATCCCAGGTATAAGATGTATATCTGTTTTTTCACCTTTCTCTTTATTTTATGATTCCATGTGTCCTGCTTCTGGTAGGGGAGATGTTGGAACAGTTTGCACCGCCGTGGCAACATCATCTTGGTTAGCAGTTGTTTGTCCAGTCCAGAAGGAACATCATTGTTCCCCATCAAGAGCCTGACTGAGCTTAAGGTGAAGGTATGAGCAAACTCTCTAAGCTTTAATCTGAGCAAGACAGAGCTGATGCTGAAGAAGGAATCTGCAGGAGCATGTATACTCTGGGGGAAGAGAGATTTGATTTCTTGGTGAGCATTTGCCTGTTTTTCCACGAAGCACTGGCAGTACAGGAGTGTTTATTACCCTATGTGCATCTTGAGTGAGGTGTGGTGAGATAGGCAATGCCTTATTGATTTCTGGAGTGGAGTATTTCCTCTTGCTGGGTCTATCCTTGGGGCTGGCAGGGAAACTACTACAAGATATGGCAGATGAGATGTGCCATCCTGGGACAAAGCACTTCCCAGGTTTGTGTCTACACTAGCACAGCTCAACAGTACTGCTGTGTGGAGTGCAGCAGTTAAACGGTTTGAAATCTGCCTCCTTCATTTCTTCTTCCTCCCCAGGACAGAAGAGGTCAACAGGCACTTGAAGAGGGATTCCCCAGGTTTAATTGCTCAGCAGTTTCTAGCAAGACACTTTCAGTGGAAGACTCTTGACTCTGAGGTTCTCTTCCAAGGAAACCCAGAATGGATTCATTGACCTATGGGGTACAGACAGGCTTTTCACCTGAAGCAGAAATGGACAAGTTGGTTTTGTTTTGGAATTGCACACAGAGAAGTGGTGATTTGGTGAACTTTGTGCATGAATTCTGCGCTAAACACGTTATATATGAAATGGAAATTGAAGGACTGGTAACACAAGCTGCATATTAGCTCCTCACCTCCATTGTATAGTTTGTTTTGAGCCCATAGTTTTAAAAGATGGGGTTAATTTGCTGTTCCCTGTATTCTTTTGCTTATGCTACTACTGTTCCTAGAGACTCAGCCTCTCAAAAATGGAACAAAAATGCTACTGAATGTCTAAATCCCCACTGGCCATTCCATTAGCTTGTGTTTTGGACTATGGTATTAAAAATCACTCTACAGAGTAAATGCTGGCAGACAAATATATTTTCATAACCATGGTGTCCCAATTTGAATAGAACATTCAGAGATCCACTAGTAGTTCATGGACTCCAAATGCCAAAAAAGCATCAGATAATCCACTCCTCTTCTCCCTCATAGTTTTCATTCTCTCAGCTTACCCATAGAAGAGTAATTCAGTGTAATTTACTCTGTTATGGATAGACTGCACAAATCTGGTAGCACACTCTGCTGTGGATCATTACTGAATCAGACTTGCAGACAGAAGAATCTGAATGTCAGGCAATGCCAGAATTTATGATCTATCATTTCATCTTGCTTTGCACTTTACAACCCAAGTAGGTGTATCTCCAGTGACTTCATTCATTTCTGACTTCACTGAAGATTTGTCTAAGAGAAATCCTTCCCTTTCACACTGGCAGGAGCTTACAAACTGCAGGAGAGAGCAATCTCATGGTAACACCAATGATCAAGAATTTGAATCTAATGGAAAATAATCCATGCATGTGCTAAAATTAAAACAGAAAATTTTATTTTCTACAAAGGCATAAATCTATGTGGAAGACAGAAGTAGGCCAGTGATTCTTTAACTATTTTTTATTTTATCTGAAATTTTATTCAAATTATTTCAACTGGTTTTGATAAAGAGTACAGACTCTTTCTCTTTGAGATGAACTGGAGAGCTAGAAAGTGTTTCCAGACTCCTAGGCTGGGATGTACATTACCTGCATTTTAAGTCTGTGTTGGAGTGAGATGTATGAGCCCATTGTAACATTGCTTCTTGTCTAGCAAAGCAGCTTTTGTGTACTGGCTAAAGAGGAGCTACCCCACGTTCTGTGAGATGCCCTCTGCAGACAAGAGTAATCCAGCCAGGATGCAGACTTTGCCAAAGCACACAAGTGCAGAGATGCAAGTTGTGGCTGCATTATTCATGTCACGGTTATGAGAAAATTAAGTTATTTTTAAACCCAGTAACTTGAAGCAGCTTGAGAGGTGGGCTTAAGAAAGAATTAGGAAGGGAGAGAACACTTTGAATTACTTCGTTAATTATTTTGGATTAGGAGATACTGCCAAGTATCATTCCAGCAATGTTGCTTCCCATTTATAAAACAGTTCAGATTTTACAGGTCACAATACAAAGAAGTACATGGAGGGGCTCTGACATGTTATGCAGGAAAAGGCATGGTATTTACAAGTCAGCATACCCCCAAATTGCTTGTGTCTGTAAATTTGTTTTTGCACTGAAACTCCAACTTGCCAAGATTCCCCCAAAGCCTCATGAAGGAATGAGGCTACAGAGGTTTGATTCTGGATTTCAGCAGCTCCTGGCTCTGTAATCTCTACTGATGCCTGTTCTTGGAGCAGTTTGCATTCCTAAGTGATTGAGGGATGCTTTGTCCTTCAGGTTTTGTAGGTCGTTTCATTATTAGAAGCTTGTAATATTTTTGCCAGACTTTCTCTCTCTTTCTTTTTCTCTTTCTCAAAAACAAAAAACCCAACTAAAACCAAACCTGATCTTTTTATCTAGTACTTTAGAAGAGTCATTGGTGAGATCAGAAGCTTTAATGGAGCTGTTTATTGTAGTTCAAATAATCTCTAGCAGCATCATCCTGGAGCTATAACAATGGAAGGGTATTTTATAGCTTTGAGCATAATAGTGTCATATGGAAAAAAAGAAAACCTTATTATCTCAAACTCTTTATCAGACTTAAAGAGCACACTAGAGAGACATTTTTTTATATATTTAACTCAATAAGAACAGAAATAGACCAAAGAACAATCTTTACCTAAATTACTGAGCCTCCTGGACTTCCTACCTCTTTGTGTTTGAATGCATGCAGGCAGTTTGAAAACAAGCCACCACTCCTGACAAGAGTAATTATTTTAATCTTTGTCCTGGAAACATACTGCATTTACTCTTTGGTTGTGGAGGAACCAATTGGGAAACATTGGCAGCTCAAGTTTTCTTTTCAAGAAAATGCCCCCATGTCCTGCACACTGGTCCTTGGCAGGAGCCCACTGGACACCTGTGCTCCCAAACCTGGCCTGCTAGAAGTGCCCACTACAGATGTCAGAGCTCTTTTGTTGACTTCCTATTAGGCACCACTTAATGGATGTGAGCCGAACACAGCTTTGCCTAAGCACTTATCAATAGACAGCAAACATTCTTCTTTCCATGGGCAAAGGGTCAAACTGTTTTGCCTGGCTATAAAGCTGTGCCAGATAATTGCTGGTGATTAGCAATTTTAATTACCAGGTGCTAGGGGTCGTTTCTTGTGGAGCTTTTTTTGCTGTTGTTGTAATTGGGCAGGCTGTCAATAGGTATGGCTTGTTGTAGGCATGGTGTGTATTTGCAGATACATCGAACATCCTTTTTAAGGCAGGTAAAATAAAGTCAGTAGTATAACTTGCTTCTGTTTGCATCTGATCAGCTGCCTAGAGCTCCAACAGGTTTTGTGATAAAACTTGTCTGACACAGGAATCTTTAATACAAATTGCTAAAGCAGCCTTTAATCCTCTTGTAAACACTTGTATGTACTATTGTTATTGAAGAGAGGCAATGATTTTAAAGTCCTTTCCTGCTACATTGGTCAAGTTGGAACTAAGCTTGTCAAGCGTTCTACCTCATTGGTTTTGCATGCAGACTTTTAGGGGGTTTTCATAGAATCACAAAACCAGTGGCACAATGAGCAGCAAACTAATCTTTCCCCATATTCGGCAACAAAATAAGTTCAAAATAAAAGTGAGACAAAAGACACTTCTCTGATCTTCCCCATAGCACAGAGACAATAAGCAACTACAATACTTCAGTATCTGTTTTTACTAAAATTTCCATGTATTTCCTTTTACTTACGTTATTCAACATCAC
Source organism: Polioptila caerulea (assembly GCA_013397295.1). NCBI lineage: Eukaryota > Metazoa > Chordata > Aves > Passeriformes > Certhiidae > Polioptila > Polioptila caerulea. The sequence goes on along the minus strand of VYXF01006533.1, from coordinate 16,484 downwards.
AAGCCTTGCAGACATACTGAAGGTCTCTGAAAGCTGAATGTACTGTTTACTAATCTACTTGGGTTAGAAAAATAGGCTTGTTCTTTGAGGCAATAAAAAAGGACAAATACCTCTGCAGCACAGAGTTCTGTCTCTGTGTTTATTTGTTCTGCAGTAAGATCTTGTCATCTCCCAGCTCCCATCATGGCTTTGTTTTTCTCCAGCAATAGCTAGGCTGCTTGAAGGAGGAGGTGTGAAACTGTAGTGTCAGATCTTTTGTTTTTTTCTTTTTTTTTTTGTCAAAAATTGAAGGTGTCTTAATGCTTGAATTTGCTATATTGATGCTTATGAAGTTCTTCAATATGGCATACTGTGCAGCTACAGATTATCCATACTGGTTCTCATTCTGCCACTAGTTAATTAGAGCTTTGACATCATTGAGACCTGCACTAAAAAAAAAAAAAAAAGTTTTTAAAAAAAAAGTCGTTAAGTAGCACATGTAGAAAGATGCCTCTGGGGAAAGATGCTCCTGGGGAGGAGGATGTCGTTCCCAGGGTGCTCTCATGGTGTGTTTCCATGGCACAGCTACACCCCATGAAAAACACAGAGCTTTCTCCTTTCTGCTAACTCCAAAATCTGTGGACAATCTGCAAAACCATAGTCCCGACAGTATTACAAAGAAAGCTGCAAACAATTAAGATTTCTGAGAAGTGGGGCAGCTTCTGGAGCAGAATTTGATTTCCTGAAATCAGACTTTGAGCAGTGGGAGATGTAAGGCCATAGTAGCAGATGCATCTATCAGGGGCAAAAAAGTTGGTCGGAGGACTAACTCATAGTCATGATGGATTGATTGGTTTTCACAAACAACCTTTGTTTCCAAGCCTGAAATCTGATTTTTACTGTATAAACAAATTTCTTAGCTCAGGTATGATGACATTAGTTATACTTCCCTCTGTATCTTCAGCTGGAAATAGACCATTTTTCTTCCTACACTGTATTCTTGTTTGCCTAAAAAATCACAGGCTGAAGGGAAAGGTTCTTGATACTGAAAACCACTGACTCCACTTTATTTTGGTTTCAACATGGACTTATATTCCCTCTTTTTCCTGTCCCCTGATTATGGCAGTTCAAAAAGATGCAAAAACCAACACAAGATCTGCTCCTGTTGCCACAAGAAGTTCACAAAACAGGTGTTTTCCTACCTCTCTGTATTGAGTTGACTCTGGCTGGATGCCAGGCATCAACTGAAGCTCCCCTATCCCTCCCCTCTACAACTGGACGGGGGAGAGAAAATACAATGAAGGACAAGGGCCAGCAGAGATCCCTCACCAAATGCTGACATGGGCAAAACAGGCTTGGACTGGGGATATGTATTGAATTTATTACCAACAAAATCAGAGAAGGATAAAGAGAAGTAATAAAAATCTTAAAAACACCTTTCCCCACCCTTCCCTCCTTCCAGCTCAGAGGAGGTTTCTGTCAGCTCATCACAAGTTGTTCCTGACGTCGCCCAGGGAGAGGAGCCCTTCCACTGCTCCAGCATGGGGTCCCTCCCATGGGAGACAGCTCTCCATGAGCTTCTCCGATGTGAATCCATCCCACAGGCAAAGGTTCTTCACAAACTGATACAATGTGGGCACCCCCCAACAGGGTGCAGTCCTTCAGGCACTGCTCCACTGTGGGTCCCCCACAGTGTCACGAGTCCTACAAGGAAACCTGCTCCAGCAAGGGCTTCTCTCTCCATGGGACTGCAGGTCCCTGCCAGGAGCCTGCTCCAGCCCTGGGATCACAGCCATGGGGTCACAGCCTCCCCTCAGGCATCCAGCTCTGGCACGGGGCTTCTCCATGGGCTGCTTGGGGTCTCTGTGGTGTTCCACAGGGCACAGCTCTCACCATGGGCTACACCATGGGCTGCAGGGTTATCTCAGCTCCAGCTCCTGGAGCACCTCCTGCCCCTCCTTCTGCATCGACCTTGGTGTCTGCAGGGCTGTTCTCAATATTCTCACTCTGCACTTCTCCGAGCACAATTACAACTGTACAGTATCTTTTTTCTTCTTCTTCTCAAATATGTGATCACAAAGGTGTTACCACCATCTCTGGTGGGCTCAGCCTTGACCAGCAGCACATCCTTCATAGAGCTGGCTGGCACTGGCTCTGCTGGACAGGAAGAAGGCTTCTGGCAGCTTCTCACAGCAGCCACCTCTATAGCCACCCTGCTACGGAAAGCTGGCCGTGCAAACCCAACTCCAGTATGCCTCCAAAAACAAAGAGAAATACTTAGTTATCTACACTGATTCATCCCAAACACCTTATGTGATGATCACAGCCTGCCTCCAAAGCCTGAGGTTTGGGCCTCAAGTAAATACAAATGCCAGTAGATGGAAGCCTTACCAGATGTAAAGCAATTGATGGGAATCAGCATGCAAGTGTAACAGCAGATTCGCTCGCTCTCACTGTTTTTGTGGCAACATGGAGCTGCAAAGGCCTGAGATGAGAATTCAGCTGCATTCATAATGCAATTCCTGAAGAGAGTAGATTATGGATAGAGTTTGAGTCTTAACTTTGAATTGCCTTGCTTTTGTGGGTTGAAGTTAGACCCATACAACAGTATTTGAACATAGACTCTGGTACTTTGTTGATATTAGTTACCTACTGTGACACACAACACATGGCAGTTTCAGTTTTGTGTGCTGTAAAATGCAGGTATTGTACACCTGAATTATAATCTTGCTGTGATAATATGCCTCTATTGATTCAACAAAACAAGTTGTCTATTTTGTCTTCACTCAGACATCTCTATGAAGGAAAGACTGACAATCAGAAAGGTAAATATTTTGGACTTCACAACTTGTGGCATGACAAAAAGGATAAAAGCACAATAATTTTGAAATGAGACCTTGCAGACAATGCCACTCCATTTGAACCAGTGAGATGAACTTCCTACAAAAAATGTTTATTACACAGCCATGTTAAAATATAGTGAGCAATCATTTTTAAAAGTATAAAGTGAAAAATGATCTATATAGTATAAAATAGTATGGTTTATACTGTTAAAACATACTCTTAGAAGTATAAATATGAAGGTAAAGAAATGTAAAATGAAGCTGAATTTTGAACTTTCACAAAATGGATGGTGTCTTAAACAATGAGCATCAATGCTTCACGTTTTACTGTTTTTTTGGTATTTATTACTAAACTCAAATAATGTGCAAGTGTTGTATTCACAGAACATTAAATTCAGTGTCTCCCATGAAAATTAAAGTTAAAAAAAAAAGTAGCTTTCTTATAAAATATTTCAGTCTCATTTTACACTGGCTTAATTTTAAAATTTTATTTCTGTACCTTCACAGTAAATATGTTGCAATCCTGATGGAGCTGTACCCAATAGGGCGCCCTTGGCAATGCTGATTTGAAAATACCCCTGTATCCAGAGCACAAGAGATGTGTTGTTAGAAGGCTGAGTTCAGCCTGGACCAGTGTTATCTGGCAAGAAATATTGGAGGCTTTTAAGAAAAGACCTGTAGACCTACAAAAGGTGGTGTTTTTAACCATCTCTTCTACCCAGAATTTTTATGACAAGGGTGCTCAGTGGTTGGAGGCTACACAGCAGTGCTGGTGGAGGCAGCACAGCACATCTGGCTATCCCCACTACTGTGCATAAAAAGGCACTTGTACAAGCCACTTGTACTCATTTCTGCCTGGTGTTGCCAGAGGTTAGGTCCAAAGGCCAAGCAGAAGTGAGCTGGGCTGGCATTAGATTTGTACCCCCTGCCACCTCTTGAGCCATCATTGAGTCCTTGGAGCCTTAAGAAACACCTGTGCACAGGCTGGCCCAGTTACTAACCTTTCACTTGCAGCCAGTCTCTAGGGAGGACTAATTAAGGACATCTTTCAGTGGATATTCTTGCAGTGTTTTACTGACTTTTTCAAGAACTGATGTTATTTAAATTGCATTAATTCAAGAATAGGTGTTCCTGTAGAACACTTGAGTGGGCAGACCAGGAGAAATAGTCCAATAAAGACATTTACAACAAGGCAATGAATCACCAGCAGTCTTTGAATGACATAAAAGTGATGTTCAGGTGCTATGAAGACCTCTTCAGAGACAGAAAGAAGCCCAAGGCCTAGGAAACTGGAGGAGATGGAGTGCTGAGCCATACTTTATCTTAGTAAATGTCTGCTGAAGTTCACTTATGGTCCTCAAGCTTTTCAATTCTTCATGGCAGCTGTGTACTGATGTTTGCAGGGCAGAGGGAGGAGGCTGAATCATAAACTCTTCTGCATGTCCTTCAGCGTGAATGCTGGCAGCCTGCTGGCAAGGACAGGTATTTGTGAGAGACTTAAGGAATAGGGCCCACCTCTGTTATACCATGAGAACGGGCAAAATGGTAACCTATGGCAGGACCTGGGAGGCATTTCATTTTTCATTGCTCTGTGCATCTCTCACACCACCACAAACAGAAAGGCAGTTCCAGTGGAACACAAATACTACTTGTTTCCACTACTTCATATACCCCCCATATGTGAGTTACTAACTGAAGTGCTCATGAAATTAAGCTCATTAATTAATGGAAAAAAGACCATGTACCAGAAACTAAGGTGTTTGTACAGGGGATTGAACTGCAATCCCCAGCCTAAAGGAATTACTCAACAGGACAGCAGGACTGTACTTGTGTGAATGATTAATGGGCTGTGGGTTCTGCAAGTGTGCTGAAGGAGAAAATGCTGTCACTTATCATGCCAAAGGAATATAAAAGCATTCAAACACAGCAATGTAGTGAGCTGTTCAGGAGAAGACCATGTTGTGGTGAGTTCAATAAATTGTGTTAGAGAAAAGGGAGATGACTTCTCTCTCATTCCTTATGGTGAAGGAAATGGTATTTCATGGCTGATGAGAATACCAGCCACTGAAGTCAAGTCATTTGAGAATGTTTCCTGTTACCACAGCAGTAGAAATCTGACAGAAATTTGTTCATATATTAACAGAGCTTTCACAGATTGGAGGACGAAGGACAGTGTGTGGCGTGCAAGGATAAAGGTAATGTGATGAAAGAGGTTAATGTGGTAGATGTCAGTGAAAAAGAAAAAAGGAAGCAAGGCTAAAATGAAATAACTAGAAGATTAAGTTTTCAATGTCCTACAAATGACGTCTACTTTTCTAGTCAAGGTTTTTTCCAGATTTTTGTATATGAAAGTAATATATCAGTGAAGTTTTAGAACCTTTTGCTATTTGTGAGCCATAATAAAAACAAAACAGATAAGTGTCCTACAAAAGTTGCTTTAAGACTTATACACCATTTATGTTGAAGAGAGAGTTGCAATCGTCTGTTGCCCTCCTTATTGTCCTGGTCTTTACGTTTTTGAAAACTCTTGATCAGTTGCCTCAGTCTTCCTTTTCTGGCCATTCCACTTCCTCCAGCTACTCTTTTGGTATGTCCTGATTAGGGTGCATGCTTCTTATAGACTCTTTCCACCATGAGTGCAATCAGCCCCTGTATAAACTCAATGCTTTAGCTAAGGCTTTACCAGCCTCAAGTAAAGCAGAAGGATGTCTTTGTATGTCTTACAGATGACCCTCCTGTTTACACATTCCAGCATATTGGGATTTGTTTTTGCTGCCACATGATGTCTTTGGCTGACATTCAGCTTGTGACAACTCCAGATTCTGCAAAGCTCTTAAGTAGTCAATCATTTCCCACTCTGTATTTAGGCAGCTGAAATGCAGAAGTGAATGTGGAACAATTCATCTGGTTTTTTCAGACAATTCCAGTTTCCAAAAGTTTATTCAGAGTCTTATCCCTGTCCTCCAAATCACTTTCGTCTCCTACCAGGTTAGAGTCAGATGTAAGTATACAATCTCTCTTCCATCATCCAAGTTAATGAAAATATTGAATTGAGCTAGACACAGGACAGACTCCTGGGAAATCCCTCTCATCCATTTAATTTGATGGTTGACCACTGATAACTAGTTTCCTAGCACAGCTTTCTGGCCAGTTTTACCTCCACTCTATGGCTGTTCTTTTGTTACTATCTTACAACTGGGGGTTGTTCCTGTGAGCACCTGGTCTTTTGGCAAAAATGCTTTTTTTCCCCTCTACCATACTTGCATGCTGGTTACTCCAGGAAAGAGTAGCAAACACACAGGAGCTTCTCTGGCCCCTCAGACAGCCAATTAGTACAGCTGGGATGCCTGTGAGCAATTTGTCTTTTTATTTTGCCAGTTAACTTTTATTTGACACTCCAAAGAAATGTCCTCAGTGTTTAGGCAGGTTTTTTTTCATATACTACTGTTGTCCTCCTCAATGGAAAGAATTTGTCTGAGAGTAAGCTAGTGATAAATACAAGGATTTTTATCTCTTAATCCTTTATGTTTTTTGTCTTAATATCAATATTCTATGAACAGCTTTACTGTCAAGAAAATGGTGTAAAGAAATGCCATGTGGATCCAGATAACTCAAATAGATTTTGGTTTTGAACCCTCAAGTACATGTTTTTAACTCTGGTTGCTCAGAAAAATTAATTCTGTGGAAAATTAGAAGAAAGTTTTTCCCTTGGAAAAATAATTAGCCATGTATAATACTATATTTTTTACACTTTAGCACTTTTTAAACAAACATACCAATAATTTCTCTGGATGTTGTAAAGTTCTGAATTGAGTCCTACCCTTCATGAAATTAATGTGCCCCATAAGTTAAGGACAGAGCTTCTCAGAGAGGACTGGTAAAAATCATAAAAAATATGTATATGGTTGAGGGGTAATAGGCATTAACAAAGGTCAGTGTTGCTGTAAACATTCAGAGCAAGTGGAAACAAAATCTTTTAGATATTCAAAGATATACTCCCCTGAAGATTGGATCAAGGCATTTTAACTCATCTTTCACAAGAGAAGACGTGAGGTAAGGAAATGTTCTGAGATATAGTTCAGGAATAAGTCACAATTTGTAGAGCAGCCTGTATGAACACAGCCTGCTCCATGTCCCACCTTCAGAAAATAAGTTTTTGTGAAGTGACTTTTTATTTAGAAGCACCTCAGATCTTGCAATTACAACATTTTAGATGTCAAAAGCCTGGATGTATACATGTGAAGAACATTTTTAAAAAGGAATCTTTCAGATACTGAAGTTTAAATCCCATATTGAATGAATAATCCACTCCAGAAATGTGGAAAATATTTAGTGAACAGCTGGAGTGACTGCAGTCAATTCATTGCTCTTTTAACGTGGGATAGAGGTCAGCAAATGCTAACTATGTTTAAGTGGGAATATGAAAATGAGTATAATCAAGAATTTTTAAAAATATAAACCATCTGATTAAAGGAAGAGAATTAGAGGATAATTTTCCAATATCAGAAGCTAAGCTAAGGGATAATTAGGAGAGCAAAAATATGAATTTTGAACCACTGAGAACATTTCAGCTATCAGCAGAACATGCAGTAAGGCTAACACAAGCCTCTTCGCTCCAGTTTTAGCAGAGTGGGGGACTGACATATCCATTTTCACCCCTGGAAGTTAAGTCCTCTGCAGCCAGGAAAGCAGCTGCTATATTCCCTGTGCTGGAGAAGTGACATCCTGCAAACATCCTTCTGCATGTTGCTGCAAAAAGGAACAGTCAGCACTGGGACTTTAAGGTGCAAACCTTCAGCTGGGCTGTGAGCACCAGTAGGATACACCTGCCTGGCTGAAACTGATTCCTCTCTGACATTTTTACTGCATTTTATTATGGGCTTTCCTATCCTGTCTCCACAATAATTTGGCCCTAAGTGAGTAATAGAGAGGTTTGCATAAAATAGCAGAGTTGTAGATCATCACCAACAAAAATAATAAAAGCACTTCTATCATCTTTAATTTCCAATCAATGAACAAATGAGGTTATTGGCTGAATAAGAGGATTGTCAGGCTTTTTAATTCAACCATTCTTCTGGTCTGACTCAGCTGTCAGAGCTGACTTGAAGGCAATGGTTGAGACAACACACAATCTGAGTTGTTAGAGGGCAAGGAAATCTATAGAATGAAAGCAATGATTATGACTTCCCAGGAACATTGATATGCTAAATTTGTGAGTGAGAAAGATATCTTGGATAAGAATTTTAAATAAATTCAAGATTAGATTCAAGAAAAATTAGCTTTTCAGTCCCACAAAAAAAGCTTGCATTTGAAACGTTGGCTGCTTGGATACACCTCACCTACAGGAATTGTCTTGTGTGATTTTTTGGTTGCTAAGGATGCTATTGCAAACAGACAGAATTTCAATCGGAGCTGGAGCAGGCAGCCTGCTATTTCTGGTGGAGTGTGGAGTCACCTGTTCTTGTTTCTTTATTATTACTTTCATAGCAAGGTATCAGTTTGTAGAACTGGCAAAGTAATCTGTCTTGGATGAAGTGTCTTCCATTTCAGGTGGGGGATTTGGGATAGCACCACACAAGTTGATTTATTTACCAGATTTATCTAAAAACTAAGAGCAGAGAGAGTTTCCCAGGCTCAGGATCTTTTCGGTTTACTGCACAGAAGCTCAAAAAGGCATATTCAGACACAGCAGATTATTACTGACAGTGAAATTGGAGCAGCACAAAGCTCAGTAACAGTGTACCCAGCAGGATGAAGGCAGCAATCACCCCCCTGTACCTGGCACTGCTGAGGCCACACCTCAAATTCTGTGTTCAGTTTTTGGCCCCCCACTGTAAGAAGGACATTGAGTTGCTGGAATTGAAGTGTCCAGAGGAGAGCAGTGGAGATGGTGGAGGGTCTGGAGAAAAAATTCTACAAGGAGCAGCTGAGGGAGTTTGGATTGTTTAACCTGGAGAAAATGAGGATCAGGGAAGGCCTTATTGCTCTTTACAACTACTTGGAAGGAAGCTGTAGTGAGCTGGGTGTTGGTCTCTTCTCCCAAGAAACAAGCAATAGGCCAAGAGGAAATAGCTTCAAGTTCTTCCAGTGAAGGTATAGATTGGATATTAGGAAAATAATCTTCTCTGAAAGGTTGATCAAGCATTGGAACAGGCTGCCCAGGTGTACTGTTCCATTGCCTGGCTTTTGGTAGGGGGGACCACAGCAATGGCTTCTATGAGAAGATGCTGGAAGACTCTACCATGTCCAGCAGAGCCCGTCTCTGATGGGTCTGAAGATGGACATGCTGCTGACCAAAACTGGGCCAGTGAGAGAGGCTGTTACTGCCTCTGTGATAACATATTTAAGAAGAAAATCAAAACAAATTATAACATATTTTAGAAGAAAATCAAAACAAAGTCACACAGTTTTTCTTCTAGTCAGAGGAGAGAAGGAGGTGAGAGCAAGGTGCACCAAGGTCAGTGGAGAAG
>VYXF01006532.1:293626-306869 GCA_013397295.1 Polioptila caerulea | reverse complement strand
CTACTGTTGAATGAAGTTTCCATGTTTTCAAACAGTAAAAATCCATCTAATCCAACTGTGTTTGAGCAGTCTGTTCTTTTACTCATTGTTAGTGAGAGCATTTTCAGGAGGAGCTTCTACATTCAAACAGAAAGCTTTCACTTCAATACATGAAACGTTATTTTTTCCTTTGAAGCATGCCCTGGTATCTATTGTAACAATCCTAGAAGAACTTTCTGCAATGTGGTGCACACAGGGACAGACACTGGTACCAAATCAGTGTGACTGCTTTCTCATCTTTGCCACCAATCTGCTCTGTAGCTTCTATAAATCAGGTCACATCTCTCACAGTTTATCCCACAACCTTTTCCTTAAAGTGTATTCTCTAAAAGCTCAGTGGGATTACAGGCCAGAACTGGCTAGAGATGAGCTCAGCTCCTATTTATGTCTCCCTCTTCACCTGGCAGGCCTGTCTGTCTCAGTAGGACAGGCACATACGCTCATTGCCACAGTCCTAGAGACCCAGTGAGAACAGATGCAGATGCAGAGAAAAGCAATGCACAGATTATGGCCTGTAACTGTGATTCTGCTCCAGTAAGAAAGTTATTTTCAGCGCTTTGAACTTCTTGTATAGATGGTGTCTGCTGTACCTCAGCCATCAATACTAAGCTTGCTAACCCTAGAGCAATTTATGTTATCCTTCTCTTGAAGTGTCAAGATTTTGTTTTGCTAATTTTGTTATTGGTGCTGACCTTGAACTTTTCTGTGAGAAAAGCAAAGCACAGGTAAAAAAAACAAGGTATGCAAGTACCACAGAAGAGACATCATTCTTCCCCTAAATTTTTGTTGCATAGGAAACCAAGGGACACTGGTTGCAGCATACGAGCTGCAATAAGGCATGTATCAGATGAGGAGTGGCTGAAGTCATTTGGTCTGTTCAACCTTTAGCGGAAACTGAGGGGAGACCTCACTGCAGCCTACAATATCCTCATGAAAGGAGGCAGAGGGGCAGACACTGATCTCTCTGTGATGACCCATGACAGGACCAAGGCAATGACTGAAGTTGTGTCAGGGAAGGTTTTGGTTGGATATCAGATAAAGGTTCTTCCCCCAGAGGGTCATTGGGCACTGAACAGGCTACCCATGGAAGTGGTCCCAGCACCAGCCTGACACAGTTCAAGGAGTGTTTGGATAATACTGTCAGGCACATGGTGTGACTCTTGGGGTGTGNTGAGGGGAGACCTCACTGCAGCCTACAATATCCTCATGAAAGGAGGCAGAGGGGCAGACACTGATCTCTCTGTGATGACCCATGACAGGACCAAGGCAATGACTGAAGTTGTGTCAGGGAAGGTTTTGGTTGGATATCAGATAAAGGTTCTTCCCCCAGAGGGTCATTGGGCACTGAACAGGCTACCCATGGAAGTGGTCCCAGCACCAGCCTGACACAGTTCAAGGAGTGTTTGGATAATACTGTCAGGCACATGGTGTGACTCTTGGGGTGTGTTGTGCAGGGCCAGGAGTTGGACTCGATGATCCTTCTGGGACCCTTCCAACTCAGTAGATTCTGTGATTCTGTGAAATATACAAAAATGATGATCATGATGATAAAAATGCATGAATGCATGTCTCAGCATAGTTGCTCAATCAGTAAGTTTTGGAAGTCTGTAGAGCTGGAAGCATCTGTACAATCTCACTGAATTAATATACTTGATTAACAATCAAGTTGAGCTGGGATGGGTGACAAACACCTCATGAATTCAGGACAGGAATTTTTGCTGAAACAATGAACTTCAAGTGAGCATTAAAAATTATTCATGGAAAGGGAATTTTAAATTCAGATTTATAAAACTGCAAAGGAAAGCTGCTGAGAAACAAATAAATCTTTAAATAAGAGGACAGAAAAGTATGTGAATTCTCCAATCCCAAATATTATGCAATTATGAAAAACTGTGCGAATATCTACTAGAGGACAAAAGCTTCTAATAGAGTTTAGCAAATGCTTTTTCTTCTATAATTTAGACTTCATCGTCCTCTCTTCACATTCCTTTCAGAGAGATGAAGATATGAAATACACTGAATATGTTATTAGAATTCAATTATTTTACTAGGTTGGTAGTTAACAACTAAAATATTTGTTCAGTAGTTTGAAACAAATTACTTTTCTTTTTTTCTCATAATATTTAATCCTTTTTTTCCGCAGTTGTTCATCTCAGGTATTCTAGTTTCATAATCACAAAAACTGTAGTAGCTTTGTCTTACTGACTTGTTGTTAGGATTTTTTGTTGTTTTGTTTAATTTATATTTTTTCTCCTAGAAGATCTTGTTTGGTAAGAAATCATTGTATTCCTTGACGGTCTTAGGTAAAATTATCATGCAGTAGTCATACCTCTTCTTTATCATTTATTTATCCTGGGATCAGAGACAAAAAATGGGGTGTTTTTAAAGTCCTCTACCTCAAGAGGGGAAAAAAAAGGTTAGGCAAAAGTCATATAATCTCTTCCCTGAAACAGGAAATATATGTGAATTGGTGGAGAATGCATGTGAATAGAAATAGTAATTTTGCATCTAAACAGGTTTTGTTGGAAAATTATGGTATGTTGAAGCCAAAATTGTATTCTGAAATGAATTAAGAGGATATATGTAAAAGGAGTAAACTTTCTTAGGAAAACTTTGTTGCAGGTCTCAGGCCGGAAGGGAATTTTGAAAGGTATTTGCTAGGTCCTAGCTACTAGGCAAGATATGAGGCTTCAAACTCAGATTTGCAGAAACACTGAATCCCCTCCAGATTGGTAGTTGTCTACTCACCTCAATATGGAGTCTTATGTTCTATCTCCCAGACTAGGTTAGTCAAGCCGTAATTCATTATTACAAAAATTAATGACACTATAAAGTGAGCTTGATTCTGTAGATGGGGGGACTAAGCTTCTGCCTGAGAAATACAGCATTAAGTCTTTGTTCAGACTAAAGACACAACAAAGATTTAGTATGCCAGATGAGTGTTGCAACCACTAAGTTATTAGTGACCACAAAAAAATCTCACATATTTCAAAAGTTCATTGTTTGGCTGCCAAAAAGTTTCTGAAACCATCAATACTTCAGCATTTGATTCAAGAAGCCCTGATGGAAATTATTGCCTTATGGTTCAAATAACTTAGGTTGAGGATCGGGCTTTTCTGGGGGAGGATTGGGGGAGCGGGAGGGGAGGAGGGGAGAGCGGACTGTCAGAACTGACTATTTAGATGTGCTGCCTTTTCACTGAAATCGTGCTAAACTTCACGGAGAGCAAAACCACCTCCCAATTCCCCCACTTTACAATTCAGTTGTCACTTCCTGCTCCTATCCTTCCTTTGTCTGAACAGGACTTTCCTCTTGTCATGGGAAAGTGTTGCAGTCGGTCCTTTCCACACTGAATCTTGCCTCGCCTTTCCAGTTTAAAAAGTCACTCTGCTGCACGTTTGAAATGGATCAAAAGTGCAAACCAGAAGCGTGTCAAAGATTAATACATTACCCCTGAAACATCCTGTGCAGCAAATTATTTTCTTTCACTTTTCCAATTGCCTACCTTTGATTATTTGCAGAATGTTTTGTACCTTTCCACAGCACACAGACTGATCACTTCTATTCAGCTAGTGATCTGCCTCTTTCTGGTGTTAGTGGCAGTGAGATAAAAGAGGCCAAGGTCAACTTAAATGTTGAAAGTAAAAAAAAGGAATGTATTAATTGCATATTTAACTCTTTGTCTCAGTTCTGTTTTCAGCCATCCATGCAGAATGCCTTTTCTCCATCAAAGGTTCACCTAGCTAATGTGCATAAGGTCTTAAGAGATGTTTTAAAGTGTCAGCGTCTTCCTTGCATTAGGTAAAATTAGAATTTATTTTTATTGCCATGAGCTAGGAATTGGGGAGAAATTTTTTTAAAGTATTAGAAAATGTTTTAATTATTCAAATAATAATAACTGCAGAAGCAGAATTCTTCACAGGCTCTCTCCCTCTAATTTCAAGGAAACTTCTGAACCTCAGTGGAAACAGAATCATCTCCTCTATTGTTTTATGTTTTGCTTTTGTAAGCATTGCTGTATTATTTTTAGTGAAAGTTGAAATTCTTTTTATAGAATCTCCAGCTATGAAGTAGCTTTGCACATCTTTTACAGTCAACCTCTTTCTACAGCAGCTTCAGTTTTAGATTTTGCTAAGAATTAAGAAAAAAATTTTAAACATCAAGACAGCTGAACTTTGCAGCAGATTTCCTGAAGATTCTACCCTAAACCTCTATTAATGAAGGTTTCAAGAAAAACGTTTTTAAATTTATCAGGAATGATGTCCTGATGCAGGTAAATAGAACAGCAGACTTCTTGAGAATTGTATCAGTCAGTCCTAGTTTTTAACTATTTGCTTTCAGCAAGATCAGAATCCATACACATATTATATGTTCATTGTACATTCCTTCCTGAGTGTATGTCCAACAGCTGATATAAGTGACTTCCAGGACTCAGATCTCACTTTCCTGCATTTTGTTCCATCCCTTCACTTTTGCCAAATCCATTAAACCTATTTTTTTCCTATATTAACACTACTTCCTTGTCTTTTATTGCATTTTTAATTGGTCTTTTCTCAGTAAAATTAATCATTATTACCACTTAAAAACTTGCCAAAAGTCTACCTTTTGGATTCTTTTTATACCCTGTTTTCTGACTGCTTATCTCACATTCCTTGCTTTTCAAAGCATGCTTTGATTGTGGTTATTCTTTCTTTGTATCTGTCCATCTAGATAGAAATTGCTTTTTATTTCCTCCTCAGTCTATGTAAATGCAATTTCCTTGAGCATTCCCCAACACAGCGGAGCACATACTAAGTTTTCAAAAGACACTTAAATGTCTTTGAGTTCAGTCAATATAATCAAACACTCAAACTTAATTAAATAGAAATTATCTGAAACAATATTTTATTACTGGACATGCCTACTAGCATTATGAAAAATCTGAACCACAGTATTTAACTTTTATTTTTCCATAAAGATTTGGAGAAAAATTTCATTAACTAAGCCTGAAATATAATGATAGATCATTTAGTAGGGTCCTATTCACACACATAACTGCGGTTATCCAATGCCATTGTTCAGAGGCATCAGGCTGGGACCTATTGACCTGATGCGTCACCCAGTGGTGACCTACCCTTCTGTAGCACCAGCTGATGTCTGCGTGCAAGTGGCAGGAGATACAGGTTTTTAGGCTCTTCATCCACAACACCTTTAATTGTATCTGTTTTCAGTGTATTTCGACACTACAACGTATATCCTGATTTAAAAAGCCAAGAAATAGGCTTCTGACTGTAGTTTCAAACATCTCCAAAAGTCATGGTCTGTACTATAGTTCTTATTAAGACCAATGCATAGGCCAGAAGCACTTCATCCCATTCTCATTTATTTGATCAAAATATACCTTTCATTTGTCTTCTAAGACACATAGCCATGCTGAAGTGATAAAAAGATACCTACAACCTTGTCTAAATTCAGCAGCAGACATCATTCTGGAGCTATTCAGCTAATACCAAAAAGCAAGCACATTCTCTACCCTAGAATAATATTCATTGCTCCATTTTTCCCAATAGCATTTTTTTTCCTTGTCTCTTGCACAGGAGTGTGTTCCAGATGGCCCATGCTTGGTTCTATTGATGGAAATACATGACAAAACAGAAGATATGAGTCTACCAGAAGATTCCAAATTATATTCCTATGAAAACATCTCAATTATGAAAATGTCTCAATTGGTCTTGTTCAATTAAAGTAACAGGTACTCTTTATTTTTCTGAGCTGATGGCTTCTCTTTATGATGTAATCAAATTGTTGCCTGTAAATAAGTTGCATAGATATATCAGTTACAGAATGAGTCCTTTTTCCTAATTTTTTTAAATCAGTTTTAATATTATTCCATATAGTGGGTGATAAATACTATTCTGGAGCAGATAATTGGTGTGAAATCTATACTAAATTAAAAATTCAGAATTACCGGAATAACTATTTTCAAAGATCAACCAAATGTTTGTATTTTTATATTTCTAAAATATCTTATAAAATCGCCACCTTCCTGTAAAAAAATCCTTTGGGGTACAAGTTTCATGATGAAGAAAATCTGAAGGAACAAAAATAAATTTGGACTGACAGAAATGTAAAATATTTACCTGATATAAAAGAAAAAATTAATTAGAATGGATTCATGGCTAAGCAATAATATAAAAGAATATATGGTTTTAAGTTTCAGTAGCAAAATTTTTTTTTACTATTTTGGTGTTAATTAATTTCCCATTACTTTCCTCTATTTTGCAGAATTTAGTGGAACTTTGGAAAACAGGAAGTGTGCCTTTTAGACAGTATTAAGAAGCAATAAACTTAATGAGATTATTTCTATAATAAACTTAATGATATTATTTCTATAATAAACTTAGTGATATTATTTCTATAACTGCATACAGTTATAGAAAAAAATGTTAGAGAACATGGTCATATACATGCACAAATTTCAGCATATGCTTCTTGAAAATCCTAAATTTTATTGGACAATATGCTTTTAAGCAGACATTTTCTTAAATACCTGCTCTCAGTTGCATCTTTTCTGCATGAAAAATTCCATTTCACTGCTGTCAGAAGAGTAATTGTATCTCTCTTACTGCCTAAAGCATTTACTCTCTTCTCCCTGTGCTGATATAGTTCTCATCCACATGAATGAAGATTATGCACACATGGGGTGAGAAGAATTGAAACTTTTTCTGCTGTTCCATGGCGAAGTATGTGGCAGGATGTGGTACATATGTATCCTTCCTTCCATGCCCCTCATGGGCTAAAAAGAGCTTCCACATGCCCTCCTTTCACCTGCAGACCTTCAGGTGCTTTCCATTCTTATGATGTGGACAGAGGTTGTTGGGTTTGGGGTTTGGAGGTGGGGGGAGTGTGGTTTATGTGTTATGCACTCAAAAGAAAATGAAGTTTAATAGGCCAATGCTGAGATGGTCTGTTACCACTCCTTTCATGACTGGGAGAGAAACTGCTGGAAAGTATGAGCTTAGCCATTTCCATTCAACTTAAATTTCAGGAAAAAGAATATAATTCTGTCAAAAAAAGAGCTGAAAAGCTGAAGTACTTTTATATTAATCTGAGTGCAAGGCTAACTTAGGAGATAAATTGTGTAAATGTTAAAAAGACAAGAAATACTGAAAAGACATGCATTCATCCTCGTTTATCTTAATGCTCAGGAAAATATGGCAATTCTACAAAATTGTAAAGAAATATAATATCATAAAACCAATCTAGTTGATCCTCAGTTTCTGCTGCTGGAAAAAGCACCAACCCAACAACAGCACTAACTCAGAGTATTAGGTAAGAGTAATTATAGGGTATCCTGATCTCATCCACACAAATTAATGGTAGTTTGGCTCTAAGCCAATAATATGAATGCTGATTTGCAGATTATCTCTAAATGAAGATGTTTCTGCCAAGCATCTCCTAAAACAAAGCTAAAAAAGCCCAGCTTAAAGCATAAAATTATAGACTACAAAAAACACAGGAAGATGTGACTCAGCATAATCTGTAGTAACTTTAGTTGTGGGAATCCATAGTTAAATTTTTGTTGCCTTTTTTACAGTGTAGATTGAAATGTACACAAAGAAAAGTCTAAAGTTTCACTTTTTGTAAATAATATTTATAGAAATTCTAATACAGAAAGCATTTTCTGACTCCAGTCAAAAATTCAAACATAAATGAAGTCAAGTAAAGAAATATATGAAAAAATGCGCAACAGGAACAGACCCTTACTTTTCAAAATAGAACAAATAGTAAGGTATTGATGACTTAACAATTGATCAACTGAACTACCTGGCATTCCAGGTATTTTTTAAAATTGTAACACACTCATTTAAGAAAAAGTTACCTAAATAGTTATTGTTCTTGTTTCTCTTTATAATGTAAATTTCAATGAGTTCAAGTCATTAACATTTTTCCTCTCAATGACAAGAAGTTGATCCTCTGAAACTGTGAAGCTTTGATCATAAAACTCTTGTTTTCTTGTGATCTCTGACACTCCCTATACAATACATTATGGCCAAGGAAAGAGAAAATATTGCTAGCACAGCAGTATGCTCAAATTAAACTCAGCTTTAGTGAGAATGAGAAGAAGCAGACACAGGACAACTTTGGTAGATACAGGAGCCAGCTTTCTCTGAAATTACTGTCAATATTGGATGCCCAGCTTGAAATGTCATGAGGGCTGCCCAAATATAAAAGGTGGTACTTTCCTTATGTCACTTTACAGAGATATCTTAGGCTGGACACCAACAAATTGGTGCCCTAAAATTAAAAGACAAATCCCACACTCCTTTCTGGGATAGACATAGTTCAGTGTTTTATGGGAAGGTAAATTATTGAGGACTTAATGGCTGTGTTTTGAGAACTTCCAACAGCTATATCATATCTCAGATATAGCAAGTTCAGATGTGTGTATGCAATGCTGAAATGTACAGTGCCAGATCAGATTTTATTTCTTTTTTTCCAACAGTTTGGGTTGGAAGGGACTTTTGAAGGCCACCTACAGTCCAATGCCACCCTGCAATGAGCGGGGACATCTAGAAGATATAAAAGGTATCGCATAATACAAACAAGTATTTTAAAAGTATGATCAACTGCACATGATGTGCTAATTCTGAAATGGTAATTACAGCCAGCTAGTCAGTTCTGAATGAAAAACATATTGCTCCTCCTTTCAGGAAATTACCTCACATTATGTTATATGGAGAAATATAATTTTAAAAATTCAAATAATGATGGCTCAGCTTCCCAGTCCTTTGGTGCACAGAATTCCTTGTGGAAAATTTCCAGGCAGATCATTGGAGCCAACAAATTTTTCTTCTACTCTTTTTATGCAAAATTTTAACTATCTGAGCTTTTACTATCTCCCCATATAAGAACCAAATTCATCTCCAGATTTCTCACTAAGAGTATATATACTTTAACAAAGCAGTATGTGCTTAAACATTCCAAAATGTCATATCTAAAAGGATATAGCAACAAAGAAATCCAAATTTTCTGTACAGCAAACAAAATGACATTATAAATAATATAATGTGCAACACAGAATGGTGTTTAAACCTAACTGAGATTTGCCATGAAAATAAAAATTATCCTTGAATGCTTTAATTTTTTTTCTTTTATTTTTCACACATTTTGTAGATTCTAGCTATTTTTTTCAGAAGCTAGGGCCAAAACACCCTTCTCCTGGTAAGTATAACATTACCTGTCTACAATTTTAGATGGGATTCTTTGCAGTCTAGTAAGCTCTTGATTTCTTTATAGCTTTTAAATTGCATATTTCAAGCATTTAATTCCTTTTGGATTATAACTGAATTATGAACTAGCCAAGAAAGTAATGCCTTTTCAAAGACAAATATATCCATCAGTATTTGATTAATGAGGGAAAGAACAGAAAGAGACTCATAATACACTGTAGCCATCCACCTTTCATCTTTTTCTTTCTGCCTTATCAGAATAAAAACTTACCACTATAAAAAACCAACCAACCAACAAACAAATAAATAAATAAATTAAAACCCACTAAGAAATGACCATGAAAGAAGGCTTTGCCATCTCACAGTCACACAATAAAGCTGCCAGCTGAGGTCACTGGCTTCCAACAGTCGCAGCACCTGACATTGAATGACTTTTGACAAGCCACTAATAGCACTACTGACACCAAATAAGACTTGTAGCACTTTTACTGGATCAGCACTTCCACTCATGAGGTGATGTATCTCTGATATATCTCTAATTTGCAATGGGATGTTGTGCAAATTACTGTTTGCAGGATTCCAGTACACAGGATGGGAGGCAGGGTGTGTAACAGGCATTATGGACTTACACCCGAAGCATTAAATATATAGGCTGTATTTTCATTTACTCTTGAAATGTGGCTATGGCTGCATGTAAAAAAGAAAAAAAAAATTATGAACAATAATAAACACAAAGGAAAAAATATCAGGTATTAAATTGTGTA
The DNA here is from genome assembly GCA_013397295.1 of Polioptila caerulea. Lineage (NCBI taxonomy): Eukaryota > Metazoa > Chordata > Aves > Passeriformes > Certhiidae > Polioptila > Polioptila caerulea. Next base: position 296,854 of record VYXF01006532.1, on the reverse strand, counting down.
CTTATAACACACTAATAATGCTCAGGAACCTCCTTGCTTCAGGCTTAGTTGTGGGAAGCATTTCCCAAACAGATAAAAGGGTGTCATTGGGGGTTTTACAGGAAGTTCTGCTGGCTGCCACTAAATACCTGATATAGATTGAAATTTTGTTAGGCATTTAATGAAATTTTTTTGCTTCAGGTGGTGACTCTTAAGGGATTGATTCAGTGGCAATCACAGCCCAGGCAGTTCCTAGCAGCCAGTTCCATCAGACTTGTCATGGCAGTGGTGTGGATAAATGAACTCTGCCATGAATCATACAGTCCTGAAAAAGGCTGACATCCTGCTGTGCACTAAATCAACTTCTTAAATTATTTTTTTAAGGGAAACCTCTCTTTGAAAACGAATAATGAGACTATGAATGAGTGTGCACACGAAAAGATTAACTCTGGAAAACAAAAATAAAATTTCATTGCAATAACTTGTAGTCCTAACAATATTTCTTTTAACTGCTCATTTCAGGGTTTTATTAGAGATTCACATTGTACAGGTAAGACATTGATGTTTGGTATTATTAGAAACTCTCTATGGATTTAAAATATAATTTGTACCTGAAGAAGTGAAAATTATTTCAGCTAGCTAGTTGCAGGACTTGAATTAGTTTGACATTAATTAGACTAGTATTATTCATTAGTTACAGATGCCCAGGCAGCAACTGACTTCACATTTTTTCCTATGGCGAAATCTTAAAATACATTTCATAAAAGACTCAGTAAATTATTTGGTGAAGAAAAACCAGGCCTTTCTGACAGAAAATTAATCAGCACACAGCAAGCTACTGACTGGATGAGAGGATTATCTGTAACCACCTAGCAAAAAAGTTATTAAATTGGAAAAATTTTCATCAGAAAATGCTGATTCAATGTAAAGAAGAATATTCTGAATATTTGCATCATCAAAAATCTAATGAAAGTAAAGGAATAATTTTTTCCCTCAGCTTAACCAATGACTTTTTGTCATTTCATCAGTGTTATTAATTACAGTGATCAAAATAAGATTTAAGAAATGCTACTGGGAATGTTTAGGAGTATAATATTATGATAATGTGAGGAAGCAAAAAGAAGCAACAAGGGAAGAAACCTTGCCCACCATTATTCTACTCTCTTTCCCCTTAATGTTAAATGTTGTTTTGACATGTAAGTAGAAGTACTCTAGAACATTTTGAAAATAAGATAATAAAAATTAAGAAACGGAAAATATTATGTCAGTTTACTTTTTTCAAAACAAAATATCAGAAATTATGTTTTACCAGTAAAATTTTACCATAAATTTTTAGTTAATATTTACATTTGTTTGTTTGTTTCTATAAAATAGAAGTTTCAGGCATTATCAGATCAAGTAACCCTCTCTTATGTGGCATGTCAATTACGCACAAGGCTATAGCATACAATAATTCCTTTGGGTTTTTTAGGCTTCCAGGTAATGCCTCAGATTATGCCCATGTTTGCATTAGTGTGATGAAGACACAAAATGTTCATCTTGTACTTGATCCACCAATGTACAAAAGTCACTGTGTGCAACAGCCATCAGCAAAACATAATAAAACTTGCTATACTGAGAACTATATTTGTTTGTTAGTCAGCATGTCCCTTCTGCAACCTCAAATACACCCTAATTACTGCTGTTACAACTGGCCTCAGATATAGCTGTAAAAATTATGAAATAAAAAATATATTATTTCACAACACAAGCTAGTTACCTAGTTATTACAAGTTTTGTAATGGTTTCCTTGAAGTTCAGCTCCTTTGAGATAAATTTTTCAAACTTCAGAGAGGCGAGTATTGGCAGCTGAAAGGGATAGATCTCCAAGGTTTGCAAATTGGACTGAAAGTGTTATGAAAACAGATTTCTGTTCTGCACATTTTAAACTGCTGAGGAGAACTCAGTATTAAAGATGCAAATTGCAAACAAACAAACAGCCTTATTTTTCTAAGTTGGAAAAAGAAGTTAACATGGCTTGTTTGTTTGCTTGCTTGCGCTAGGATTTGGGAGAGATGAATGGCAGATTTTTGGTTTATCAAATTCTGCTGACTCAGTCTTTATGCTATTTGTTACTTCTGAGTTGCATGGACACATTTTTTTCCCTCAGTAATTTTTTTACATGCCAGAAAAACTATCTAGGGCAAGAAAAATAAGCAGTAGCATTCTGTGATTTTTTATTGATTTGTCTTTGTTGCTCTAAATACATTTTGCCTCAAGTGGTCATATTACTGATTAATATATTGACTTAGTAATTTAGAGATAGATTTAAATAAAGTTTATTTTTCAGTAATGCATTAATTATATTATGTCATCACTCCTTCATAGGTGCCTTCACAGGTAAAACTCGCAGCAAGGGCTTGGGCAATCACAACCTTTAGAAAAGCAGTTAAAAAAGAGAAAAACAAACAAATAAGCAAAAAAAAAAAATCCTAGAAAGAGTACAATAAACACTGTTAGGAAAATATTAACTTTTCTAGTACCCTCCTGAGCACAAAAAAAGCACTTTTCCCCTCCACATCAACAGGCAGTTAACAAGAGACATCAAGACCTATTAAGGCAGCATCATTACCATGATTATCACCTTATTAATAATTCACCGTTTGGTAGTACAGTAACTACTTATGTATAAGTACAGTACTTATGGGAATTTAATGCATCATTTTAAACATGAGGAGAATATTATTATAATACCCATTAAGGTGATATCTGCTGAAGTAAAATTTGTAGCACATATATTTGTATTTTCTTAATATAGCTAAATAGCCTACATCCTCTAATGTAGAAACAGTGCTTAATATGTCTTGCTATTATGCAGGAATCCCTGATTATGTTTTCAGGGCATTTGGAATTGGATACAGAAAAAGTCTGAAGTACCTAACTTAAGCAAAATATGGGTGTTTACAACTAAGGAAATTTTTCACTCAAATACAAAAAACAATAATAAAACCAACTTTTTTTCTTTCACATTACAGTGTGGCCTGATAAAATGTACCATCAGTTTTAGAAGAGGGAGAGAAACTCAGGACCTCTACTTTGAAGAATCACTTCAGCACAATCAGATTGTTGCAGATTTATCGCTGCTGAATCTTACACTGTTCTCTCAGGGCACTGCTTCAGCCAAGAGGATAGAAATGAGCAATTCAGCTAAGCCAGGAGAATATGGCAAAGAATACAAAGTGTGTGCCTAAACTCCTTTTAACTTTGGGC
>VYXF01006532.1:240059-293600 GCA_013397295.1 Polioptila caerulea | reverse complement strand
GTGGGGGGGGGAAGTGCTACATGGTGTTTAATTTAAAACAATCTCAATAAACTATAAATATGTTTTTTGCACTCATGTTACTCACGGTGAGCTGTATAATTGCAATTTATTGTTTCATTTATAATCACCTATAGATGTTTTGATACAAAATCTATTTAAATTTATAGTAAAAGTTTCATTGACTCCATCAGGCTTTGGATTGGGCCCATAGGTTTTCATTTGAGAGATCAATGTGAGAAATTAAGGTATTATCTCCTTTGAAGATCATTCAGAAATCTCAAAGAGATTTATTTGATTAAGAAATAGAAGACTTGCTGTGCTTTGCAACAGTTAACTCATAGTTGATTCTTTCAGACTGATAGCTGTTGTTGCAAGTCATAAGCAAATGTGAGCAATTATTGGAAAAAGTTTAAAATTTCTCTTAAAAAATCACTTTGAATGGATTTTCAGACTGGGAACTATGTATTGGACCCTGCTGGCTTCAAGGTCTGCTAGTGGGGCTAGCTCTGTTTCCATTTTCAGAATGAGTTCAATCCTAGGTCTACATATGAAATATTTATGCCTTATGCAAAGAACCAATTTGTGCAATGAGTCTATGTTGAATTGATGCACACTAGTTTATTCAGTCTCCTCCTTTGAAATATATGGTCACAGCTGTGACACTTCTTGGCTGAGGGATAAAGCTAATTGGATAAAACCTAGTAAGATACAGAAGTTAAAATACCTGAAAGTTTAATACTAAACATGAGTTAGCCAGAAAATAAGTATTCTGGGCATTCGGAATAAGTTTGTTGGGGTTTTTTTTCTGGATTAGAAGTATTAAGCCTATATTACTATCATCAATTCTAGATGCTTAAATAAGATTCCCAAGTCAGTAATCCAGCCACTTTTGATTTTGGATATAGTCAGTAGAAAAAAGATAAGTAACTCAGAAGACCAATTTAGACTTAATCTGGGAAGATGCATGGGAAATTTTATTATCTCATTTATTATGAAGTGAGTCTACCACCACACCAGACCTTTAATTTGGACATCTGAGTTTCTTAAGTTGGATGACCAGCAGTTAAATTTATAGAATGAAAGAATTAATAAATAAATAAAATTAATTAACATTGTCAAGCAAAGTAACATACTACATGGAGTGGATGTTGTTTTGGTTCATATTGATAAAAGCTTTATAGACTTGTCTTCAGGAAATCAGATATTGCTGTTATTTGTACTATTTCATTGGATATAGCTGTAAATTGTCAGACTCTGTAAAAATGCAGGAAAAATGAAAATCAGAGCTTGAAAAAAACCATAGAATTTCAGATATTCATGAAAGTCCCCTTTGGCACGCTGAGGTAAAGGGTCACATAAGCCAGATTTTGACAGCAAGCCGCTAGTTTAAGTAAGTGGTTATGCCATCCAGGACAGTTATTACTTCAACTTCAGTGTTAAAAGTTGCATACAGTTTTTTTATGTGGTGTGTGTCTGGATGAATTGATTGACCTATTTTTACTTCAAAAGTTTTGGAGCTTTTGAGGGAGGGAGGGAGGTTAAGTCAATAACATTCACTTTTAATTTGTGATATTTGAATGGGAAGTTACAATTTCAGATATGGTATTGCTGCAGTTTCAGAATGGCACTCCCCAACCCAGAGTCCCCTCTACTCCGAGAGAGAAAAGAGGCAGGGATTAGGGGGTTAAGATAAGATCTTTTTACTGGAATCATCAGAGACAAGTAAATGAACAGGAACAGCAGCAATATTAATAACAAAAGTGTACAAAAAAAAAAAGGTACAGAGCTCGACCTGACTGCAGCCTCACCAGACCAAACTGGTCTCTCTTAGGCATTACCCCCCTGCTCTGTTCACCACACTTTTTCACTGAATGATACTCACTGAAAGGTGGCAATTGCTAAATATTGGATATTAAAAATATCCAATCAGTAAAGAAACAGATGTTTCACACATTTTAATCAAATGCTAGAAGTATTTAATATAAAAAGCACCAATAATTTAAGGCTGTTCTCATGAAAAATATATTAACTTTTAATAGAAGCATCATGGCTGCTTCATAAATTCACAGCTCACTTTGCCACACAGTTAATGGGTATTTTAAAAAAGGTATATTATCCTAGCAGTAATTCCCTTCAGGCAGCACCAGAAGTAAAATAAATCAACTTCTCTAAACTAACTTTCAAGCCCTAACAAGCAGAAATAGGTCATAGTCATATCAAATAACTTTGTCCACTCTTGTTTTGCCTTTGGGAACCAGCTAGACATCAACAGCTCTGGAGACACTGACAAAAAACTCAGAACATAAACTGGGAGGAATCAGCATGGAAACCTCATTAATATGCCATATTATTAATTTTACACCTGCAAATTCATGTTTTCCATCTGGTTTCCAGGTAGAAAAGTACAGTTTTCCAGGCAGGCCAAAATCATAGTGCTACACAGAAAAAAAAAAACAAAAAACAAACAACAAAAAACCAAAAAAAACTCCACTCTTAGACTCTTAACGCTCCCATTTTAGTATAGAATTGAGCTCCTCATGTATATATATACTCCCAGCTCCTTATACTCCATACATATACTCCACAGGGAACACCCTCCAAGTCTCCTATGTGTTTCAAGAGTTAGGATGACAAGAGAATTTGTGGATGTATAGAAAAAATAGTTCCAGCTCAAACCAATGCACTTCTTACTTCTAGGATCATTCCAATTGTCAATTTGAACAATCCTGTGTACTAGTTACTAAACAGGGAGGTAAGCAGATGGTTTCAGGGCATTTGTAGATTTTGCCCCAGCTAGTGGTGGGCAAAACCCTTCATCACTCTAAAGGCAAGTTGCATTTTTGGTAGGTGAAGCCTTGGCTTCCGTTCTTTCAGGGACTTCAGGGCACTTTCACCATTCCCCTTTCCTAGTCCCATTTGACACAGAGCTCACAAATGGAAGTGCTCCTCTGGGGCTTCAGGCCCATTCCCTGGTGAACCTTGTCACGACCATTATGCTCCTTACATCTTTCCTGACTGGCTGCCTTGGCTCTGCCATCCTGTTTTCAATCCATAAGACCAGGAAAAATTCCACAGTATCCTCACTGGCGAGCTTACAGGTATACTATGTAGCTATCCCCAGTATGCACATGTAAGCCTTGCTCAGTTGCTTGTGCATTTGAATACTGAGAATCTCCAGGGATGAAGATTCCTTAACCTTTTTGGACAACCTGTTCCAATATCTTCCTACTCTGAAATGAATACTTTTGTAGTATTTTTTTCAGAATTTGTATTGTAACTTGGGATTTTTGACCCTTTTCCTAATGCTGTCTCTCTCTTCTCTGCATTCCACCATTAGATACTTGAATACCATAAAAATAGCTGCTTCTCTATAGCTTTCTATACTCAAAGCTTTATAAACGTCTGGGCCTCTCTTACTACATTGTGTCCATCCAGATATCTCAACTGCTTACTGCTGGAATAGCTCCAGTAGGCCAATGTACTAGGAAGTGGAAAGTTACACTCTGTACCCTCCAGGTACTTTTCTGTGTTCTTTCCTCCAAGATCAGTGCTCATATTTTCAGAGTCTAAGCACATTATATGTGCTTCACATGCAGAGATAATGTGAAATGGGATTTTTAAGAAAGTAAATGTTCCATAAAAACCACCACCTGCTCAGTTTACTCTCTACAAGAGCACAACAATTTTAAAGGCACAAAAAACAAGAACTGAAAATTAATAATTAGATCATGATTGCAGCAATGATGATCATTAGACAGAATAGTAATGGATACCTAGGAAATGTGTGAATCAAGTCTGGTTTTATGCCCTTGCTATCTCTCATAACAATATGAAACTTATTTCCTCTAATATATTTTCATCATTTTCTGTGAAGCAAGTTGAAAATAGAAAATCAAATAGATATTCAGGTATTTATAAAAATAATCTCCCACAGACATACAAATGGAAAAAGTCCTCAAAACATTCATTAAATAGTTTATGTTTTTATAACACAAACAAAATAATTTTTAAAACAATTTCTTTTCTCCTTAAGTTGTATTTAAGATAAAGATCAACATCAAAAGTAATTTTAATGAATCAGCTCCCTGAAAAATGATAGCTCATTTGCATGCTAATGCAACAAATGCTGTGCCAATGTTTCTAATTTTTTTTTAATTGTACATTTTACAGTAGCTGATTCAACGTTGTGAAGCATCCATAAGCATTGTGGGAAAGGATAGATAATGATAAAGCTTCTTATCATTGAAAGGTTTGGGATGAAGACACATGTTCAAAGCATCAGAATCAAAATCTAGAACACATAAAACTGGCTGAGAAATGCACAGTAAGGTCTGGTACTACAACATTTTTATCTAGCTCTTAGATTTAGTGGCCAAACACTTGCAGTGGTTTTATTTTTCTCTGAATTATACAACCATAGTCCCCACATTTACACTTCAGCAGATAAAAATGCTTTTCTCCTGTAAGTTATGAATTCTTTTAAGATAGAAGATGGAAACCTCCTTTCTCTGTCTGAGAAGAGCTGATATATTGACAGGAGAGTAGGGCAGCAGCATAGCAGAGCTTGTTCTTGGACCAATTTTCATAGCCTCTGGGAATGTACTGTAAAGAATTTCAGTAAACAATTATGCTTGCACAAACAGATTCAAGCTGCAATAAATCACTTCACTTCTTGTTCTTAAACAAAACCACGTAATTTACCCACTGCTTGTTTTTGACAGGTTGTGGCAAGAGGAGAGAGGGAGAGACAGCTGAGTTGCAGTTTCACTGTCTTGAAAGCTTAAGAGTTTCTAATGTCTCTGTCCCAGAATCTCTGCATACTTTAGACCACAACTCAATAGATTTTTCTCCCCAGAGGTTTTCTAGTAAACCTGACATATGAATAGATGAAAAGATGGAAGAGTTGGAATTCAATATGGGAGTGGATCTTGAGATGTCCATGACACATTCTTATATATGTTGAGGTAAGGCAATGCCCAAGACATATTAATATATCTGAAGGGAGGGTGTGAAAAGGATGGATCCAGGCTCTTCTCAGTTGTGCCAAGCAATAGGACAACAGGCAACTGCCAGAAACTGATGTACTGGAAATTCCATCTGAGTGTGAGGAAGAACTTGTTTACTTCATAGATGACCGAGCAGATTGCGCAGAGGTTCTGAAGTCTCTCTCATTAGAGAAATTCAAGAACCATCTGGACACAATCCTGTGCTGTGTCCTCTAGGATGACCCTTCTTAAGCAGAGAGGTTGGACCAGATGGCCGGCTGTGGTCCTTTCCAACCTGACCCATTCTGGGAAAGGTACCGAAATCCCATTACCACTGGATTTATAAGTTTAATACCATCGTGGATCCTCCACAAGACTGGACACGGAGGAACACAAGTCACACTTAAAGTCAGTGAAACATATATTTTTGTGCTATGCCTTAGATTTTACATGTTTTACTATCATTTCTCCGTAACAGAACCACCCTCAAGATATCTGACTTCCTCTAAAGACTAATGAACTTTTAAATAATTCATAACCCTTGAACTGAACAAAATCAATTTTGCCTGTCAACGTAATTTGAGAATGAGGTGATATTAAATCTAAATGTAACAAAATCTTGGTAGTATCTAAATATGACAAAGTAATCTGTCCTGTTTCTTAATGCCTCTTTTCTTACATTATAGCACTCTTCTTTTTCCCATCTCTACATTTTTTCCATGTGTTCAGAAAGATAATTACTTCATCTCTTATGCCACTGCAGTGGCTTGAAACATCTAAATAATTTTCAGCTGTAGAATAAACAAATTAATTCATTTGCCCAGGAAAAATAAGGAATAGAACTGATACAAATTCAACATCTAAAAGAGGATGAAACAGAGCTGTGGATGTGCTTGTAATACTGCTGAGGGTACTGCTCGTCCTTTACTTAGACAATGCCAGCTAACAGAGTGCAGATTTAGGACTGGCATTGTCTTAACCCAGTTTGCATCAAATACATTGTAATCTTTGTTAATTTGCCATGAATTTATGGCACTTTTGTGTGTCAGTATTTATAATTCAGTTTTAGATGTCAGGCAAATGGAGCTTAAGGGGAATAATAACATTAATAGGGAGCAAGGTAAGGTTTGTACAAAGAGGGTTTTCCATAATTTTATATGCTATATATTAGTGGAAAAACCCCCTCCAATATATACATAGACACATAGACATTTCTAAAATCTGAAAGAGATATATAAGGATTTAAAACCATTCATTAAATTTATTTTTTGGGGTTTTACACCTCAAGTATCAGCATTTCAAATGGTTGCTTTCTAAAGAAAAACATTTCAGCTCCTTCTTTCAGAAGGAAATATTTCATCTCCTTCTTTCTGCTTTAGAAAGTAGATGACAGTAGGAAAATAGGTTTTGGGGCAAAAATTATGTTCTACAGCAGTCTGATACTAAATGGACAGTGGGAACCAGTCCACTTGACTTACTGTTTCATACCCTTTCTGCGAATCAAATAACTCCTTACTCTCCATGCATTCCTTTGCAGTGTGCACATAAAAAGCCTTAAATAGTGTAAGAAGGTGTTATGATTAAGTAATGCATGCATTTGATTCTTCATTCCTTATAAATGTAGGTAATTTCTTATTTACACAAGTACGGATGAATTTGTAGGTACTGTTTACTTGAGGAATGATTATTGCTTTGAGTGTAATGTCTATACATAATTACTAGATCCCTAGTATAAGTATAATTAAGTATAATGCATCATGGAATGCTATTATTCAGCTATAAATTATTATTATGACTTATATTACACACATACTAGTTAGAATGTGGTGCAGTTTTCTTTAAGTTATATGGTAGATTTCTACACAAATAGGAATGTAATGTGAGTAATATTTTATTTTAAACCTCAGAAGTGTGAAAGTAGGTCAAGTTCTGTACCAAAAAATATGTTGGAAATTGTTTTAATTATATGCTGGAATGCTGAAGAAGATTGTATTCACTTCATAAGTCAGCATCAAAACTGTGTTAGGTACATTAAATAGTGGTCACTCAAGTTGATCAAGTGATTGGTGCAACACTCAATGCTTATTCACTATGCATACAGACTTCCTCCACTGCAAAATAGTTGGATGAGATTTTGTGAACATCTTTTAAATCAAATGTCATCTATCAACAGTAAAATCATGAAGACTGCCTATTTTGATGCTATGCTATGCACAAAATAAAAGCTTGTTACAATTTAAAAAGAAAAAAAATCCCAGATCATCATCAAGTTGAACATCAAAATATGGTATGGATGTCAGTATCCTGAAGATAAAAAAGAAATATTACAACAGTAAGAAAAGAACCTGTCTTCCCATGCAAAGTTGGAATCTCTTTGGCTACAAAGAAAAAAGTTATAGGGTACCAAGGCACAGTTTAGACCATTGAAAGATCAGGGGATTGAAATTGATTTTTGACAAATTGTTTATCTGAAGAGACAATTTGTTTAAGAAGGGGATGGGAAAAACTAATTAAAAAAAATCAGATATGGTCAGCTTCCTTATCTGATTACAGAGGAATTTAAATGAAAATATTTTTAAAGTTTATCTCATAATGTGCTATTGAAAGGCAGTGTTCTTGTTTGATTTCTAGTAGATTTTTTGCATGATTTTATGAATTTAAATATTATATGCTTTGAGATTGTAATGATCAGGAATAATTTAGTAGAAATATGACAAAAAGGACAAAATTACATGGTGCTCAGCAATTAAGAGAAGTGGGGAGTAAGAAGGAGGTTGGCATACTATGCTACTATTTTTAATTAAAGATTTTTGATCAAGAAAATAGTACAGTTGTACTCAATAGGCTTCTAATTTTCTATGCTTGTTTACTAAATAATCTGTTGAATGTAAAATAGGGGTTTGATTAATCTTCTGACTTATTCCTTGTACAAAAACTGATCTGAAGCCTAATGTTCCTCTTCTTAGTTGAAAAAGAAGCTTTCTTTCATATGATTGTTCTAAAAAAAAAGTATTCAGATGAAAATTAACTTCCAACCGCCTGGGGAAAAATGTTGTTTGTTGTATAAATAGCTATAAAGTCACTCACTCCCAAAGAGAACTTTTAACAAAGATTTTTTTTAAAAAAAGAACACCCAAAACTATGACTATGACATGCTGGTACTCAGTGATGGCGTGAGGATTTAATAGCCCACATATACAGTAAAGAAATAGCCAAGATACAAACATGGGTATTATTTGGTGACATCTTTTTTTTGGGGGGGGGGCAGCAAAAACCCAGATAGTCATGGTTTAAATCCCCAACCGTCTCAGTTCCGTCTCAGTCTGGGATTAAACCCATGCTGTGAATTTTAAAAGATGAGAATAGGCTATTTTATTTACTGTGCATCAAAGTAAGACCCTACCTGAGAAGGTGTTTTTAAGTTAGGCAATTAAATTTGCTTCTATTTCTGGTTTATTTAACTCTGGTTTATTAGGACATCTTCAGGAAAGACTGCATGCAATGCTTGCTAGCCAAAAGGAGGTGGCTGAAGTTAGCTGACCTGCTTCCCCAAGTGCCTGGTTTACCTATAGTTAACAATCCCCTACTTGGTATCAGTCAATGCATGCATATCCAGTCTGTCAAATGAGTCCATCCTTAGGGTTCTGATCAGTTGTAGTATCAGCTCTAACCTTTATGAAGGGAGATAAAAATTCCTCCTGTGTTTACAACTTCCTTTTCAGTGTCAGCTGGCTAACTCCCTGCCAAAACTCTCACTGAAACATTTCATCCATCTTATAATCAACCCTGGAAAAGGTTCTAGGTCTGCTCTAAAGCTCTTAACAATCAGCTTAAAAATTACCAATTCTTTGCAACATGGTCTTTAAGACATCAGCCTTTTCACTTACACAGAACAAATCTTTGCACTTCTAAAAAAAGTCAGCTGTCCCACTGCAGCTAGATCCAAGCGGGAACCTCAACAAGAAATGGGCAGCCTCTTGTGATGGGAATGCAGAATATTATGGCTGATGATTTAAAATGCTGCTCTCATGGACTGTTCCCTTGCTCCCAGAAACTGAATTAACAATGAAATTAGTAAAGTCACCCAGTGGACTTTTATCTGCAGTCAAGAAGTGGAAGGTTCATGTCTATCTCTATGTGCAAATGAATGTCAGCAATCAACTAGGTATATCTATTAAGTCTTTCCTGATCTTATGAGCAGTCACATAATCCAGCAAAAATCTGAGTTATTCATATTGTCAACCTGGCTCCATGTGAATAATTCTTTTCCCTTCAAAGTAAAAGTGTCCGTAATAAATTTTATCTTATTTTTAAACTGATTTCTTGATTCCTTTTTAACTGCCCAATGGACGTTTCAAGTGGACATTCCATGTGGGCTTTTATTACTCCATATACACCAGTCCAGAGTTGCCTCCTCAACATTGACACAGTACTGAAGCTCTGGGGCAGTGAACTACCATGTTGTGCTGATACATCTCTTTGCCAAGATAGTCTACAACGTTTTGTTTTCCAAAATTTACCAAAATTTTGAAATATAAGGGATTTTCAGAAATCATACCTAACAAAGATGCTCATAGCAAATTAGTCATTTAGTGGCACAAAGTACATTAATATTTGACATATGGATGTGCAATCTATTTCTGATGTAACAATATGTCTGATGGTGTTAAGATCAGATTATTAAAACTATTAGAGATATCTCTGCCCAAATAAGGGTGCAAACGAGACCATTTGCCAAAGGCAATAGCACAGATTTTATTTAGCAGTAAATGTGAGGAGGAGAGAGAGAAAGACAAGAGGGCAGGGGGAGAAAAAGAGAGTGACTCTATCAACAAGTGTCAGGGGAAAAGAATCCAGAGAATGCAAAATCTACTGGGGTTATGGTCACTCTATGGGTTCAGGTGGGAATGACCAGTACCTCCCATCGGGCAGGGAGTTTCACATTGGATGATGTAGTGTTGTGGAACTTGGGACATTTGATGAATCTTTGACATATTCTGAGACACTGCAGTTGTCTCTCAGTGTAGTTGAATCAATCATGATCCATCAGCCAGGTTTAATACCTTCATCCTACGTCTCAATGTCCCCCTCTCAATTCGAAGGGGAGTATTCAAATCTTAGTGATAATGTAAGGGAAGACATTGGCATGATAAGGAGGACTTATTCCACCTTGCAGGATATACATCTCATCAGCCTCTTCCCTTATCTGGAAACTAGACTTCAGGTGCAACCAAAATGAGCCTAAACCATCCCTTGAACCTGTTACAAGTTGCAACACTTCCAAGAAATCTCTGGGGATTCTGTCAAGTGTATCATTATTTTAAAATACAAAGATATTGAGAGGCAAATTGCTAAACATGAGTAGTTCGGACTTTCAGATCATAACTGAAATGTCTTAAGCTGAATATGTATTAATACCTATTATAAATAATGTTAAATGTATCTTACTCTGCTGATTTTATGGACTGGAAGTGCAGATGCTTTAATGAACACTAGAGGATAACTAATTTATAGTTTTTCTGGTAAAAGATATTGGCTAGGATTTCAGATTATCAAAATATGTGTGATAGTTTGCTCTCAAAGACTCAGAGATATTCTGATACAAGATTATCATACTCTAAATGATCCATTTTTTACAGATTAAATTCCTAATCAATTAATTTAAGTGGATACTAATCTTTTTTTTTAAGCTCCAAAATTTTGTAAAGTCATCTGATGTCAGCCAAAAAGTCACACTTAACACTCAAACCCCCACCCCAAAATAACTGACAGTTTGCTTTCTATGTGCCATTCAAATCACTTGCATTTAATGGCATAATTTGCTGCCATTTTTAATGAAGATATTTTGTGTATACTAAAATTCAGCACTCAGTGCCAATTAGATAAATTAGTATCTGTATCTCTGATTGGAACAGAATGTAACCTTTGGAACTCTAAATCCTTAAGAATTAATTTCTGAAGGGCTCATCTTCTCTAGAAATAAACTAGAGAATAAAGTAATAAAGTAATATCATTTAGGAAGATTACACCTAAGTCAATAAACTCTTAAATAACCTTGAGTAAGGTGGCTGATGTGTGTTTATTATTGTGTTCCTAGAAGTCAATGCCTGTTATTTTCACGTTATCTTTTTTTCCCATCCTCACTAAGTCTATGAGAGTAAGGTCCCTTATTATTTCAAACATAAAATTATTAAAGTCACAGAAATTACACTAGCTGAGTAGTTATTATTCCTAGAAAATCAAGCTTTAGGTATGAAGTCCCTTTAGCAGACTGGTTGGTTATATGTATTAAATTCAATTTAAACAAATCCAGAACAATGCAAAGCTTGTAATTGAAGAGCAATTCTGCAGCTGAATTAGGTTCCATCTTTGAAAGTATTTGTCTTTCCTTTCTGCAAGTCAGATTTCATAAATTCTCTTTAGAAATCTAAGGGATCTTTTACTGTATAGAATGTGGCTGGATTATTTCAATATGGTTTATGAAAATCACTGTTGCTAAAAACAAATTAGAGATCTAGCACTGAAAAATTTTAGTGCTATCAGTTGTGTTATAAACACTGTTTTATGCATACTGCTCTTCTTATTGAAGGCGTAGATAGCACACAGATTTACATTCGAGGCTGATTCTTACAAATGGTTTGAATATTTATTCCATTAATATCCACAAAAGAAGTAGTCCAAACATGCAATGTACAACAAAAACTGCAGGGAACTAGGGAACTTAACCAGCTCCAGGTTGTCTGTCTTCTCCCACAGGCTCTGGACAGTTTTTGAGGAGCTGAACATTTTACAGAAGGATGTCCTGATCCTTGCCCTAATGGTCTCCACATCCCTTCTATCATAAAACAACCCTCAAGATCTATTCACATTTTTCAGCTCTTGATAGATTCACCTCAGATATTAGTATGGATGCAGGAATATACAGAAAGATGTCTGTTTTTTCCCTCTTGCTCCTCGCCAAAAACAAAAGATAAGAATCTTCTGGAATATCACATAAGTATTTTTACTTGAATTAGTTGAAATGTCTGCTTGGGGCAGAATGAAGATGGAAGGCAAGGAAATAAAAATATTTTAGGCTTTAAACACCAGTGCTGAAAAATAACTCTATTCCTCATTAAAACTGACACCAGAACAATTTTTCTTTGACATATATAAATTTTGTGTGTTATTAGAAGTATTTATATCTTTATATTCTGAATTACTTTGAGATACTTAATAGCTTTATGCTTATTTCTTTCTGTAATCAGAGTTATTAAATCAAAACAAGGAATATACTGATTTATAAGTACAAATAACAGGCTAAACTTGCAAAGAATATTTTTCTTCTTGGGAAGCAGAGTATTGTCTCAATGTATATATAACAAAATACCAATCATATCTCTGAAATTGCATCCAAAATTCTCTGAGAAAATCTCAGATTTCTGCTAATCTTTATGTCTCTGTGTAAACATGTGCCAATAAGTTCTTTTTACTCCTATAATCAGACTTGAAGTATTTGTTGTGATTTCTAAAAATGATGATACAATTTTGAGTTCTGTTGAAAATTCAGTTGTGTTGTTCTTTGTTTTACATTTATCTCCTTTTATTCAGTTACACGTGCACTTTTTATGTAGCTGCTTACTTGAAAACATGCCATCTTACAACATTGTGGGGGATGCATTCCTACATCAACACAATACTGGGTATATGATGCAACGAACTTATGCAATCCAAAGGGACACTGCACATGCATCCTCATCAGTAAAAAAAAAAATGGCCAAATAGATCCTTATATAGAGTTTAAGGAATACATGCAGGGACATGACTGATCTAGGAAGACTGACCTCACTGCACTGAATTTTGAATCTGAGTCGTGTCCAAAATTTCAGTACTTACTTCCATTTCAAGATTTTTCTAGTTTTGTTCCATCTTCCTTTTTTTACTTAGTCAAAAGAATTGAAGGAAACTTTTAGGTCATAACTTTGAGGACAGAATTCTCATTAGACTGTTTCTTGATGTGTCTGGTTTTGTGATAGGCCTGTAATCTGAGTGTCCTGGTTTCAGCACATCAAAATTTATTTCCCTGGCCCTCACTGTCTGCAATTATATTTTTCAAGACTCAACAGCTGCAAAAATAATAATAAAAAAAATACTTCCTAGTGAAGTATTCAGCTAATAACAGTTTGAGCTACCCCAGTTCAGATTTAATATAAAAACAAAAGCAACTTCCTTTCCCAGTGAGAAAAAAAATAAAATCAACTATCTCTTCACACTCTTCACAATGGACATAATGATTTTACTGATATTTCATAAAAGGTAAATCTTCAGCAACAAAAGAGAAGTGATTTTCAAATTCAGAATATAAATATTCTCTACGACAGCAAGAATTCTGAACTAACTATTTTCTACAGTTATAGAAAAAGATGTCAGTGAAGACTGGGAGGGGCATTTCTATGAGACTTGTCTTAGTGATATAGCAAGTCGTTAAATTAGGAATTCAGAGAATCCCTAAAATCCAAATGAATTTTCTCTTCTGATTCAAAGCAATAGTAAGGACCAGGACAGAACTGGTCAGAAAAGATTATATTACTTCTTGTGCCAGAAACCAATAACCATGTTGCTCCAGGCTCTCTAAGGCCATGTTATCTGCTGCTATATAGCCTTCCTAGAGGGCAAATTTAGGTTTGATATGAGGAACCCTGTTTTAGCAAGGCAAGATAACCTCCAGCAGACCCTTACAAGCTCAACCATTCTGTGATTTTTTTAAAACTGAATTTAACAAATACATTAAAAAAATAAGCAAAACCATATAAGGTTTAATTTGTCTATGCACAGAAATCATAAATATTATTAGAAAAAAAATCAAAACCATAGGTGTGGGTGTGGGGTTTTGTGTTTTGGGGTTTCTTTAAGTACTGAGAGAAGGGTTGAGGAGCAAAAGGAGCCATACCAAAAGACTGCTACATATAAGTGATGAATTTGCCAGTCACATAGAAAAGACAAAAGCATAGAGTGCTAGGAAAACAAACAAGACTGCATAGTTAGATCCCAAAGTGCCGACAAAACAATTTACATTCTAATAGCTGAGGAAGATGTTAAACAGAGGTTAACAAGGCTAGACAGTTTCAACCAGCAGAGCAAGATGTAACTGAGAAGGTTCCTGCTGATTATTGCTGATTTCCAATAACCCTCGAAAACCTAAGGAAATTCCAGAAGGCTGAAAGAAACTGTGGAGTACAAATAATAAAAAAGATGATGTGCACATTTACAAGCCACTCCAACTGACATTGCTGCTAAACAAAATAATAGAACCTGATTAGTAAAAATTTAAATGCTATAAATGTGATTACTGAAAATTAACATAGCTTTTAAAAAATAGATATTGTCAAAGTATCCTCATCTTCTGAAGGCTTCTTTTTTTTTTCTGAGAATACTAAATTAGATCACAAGAAATTTGCAGATGTATGCATTTATATCTGTTTCTGCATACATTGCAATAATATGTATTTTGAATTATGCAGGCACTTGAATGGAAGTCTACACTATTTTAAACAAGATTCAAAATTATTGTAAACGTGGCACTCTAAATATCTCTAAATGTAATGGTAACAAAGGAAATGAGTGGTTTCTAGTGAGAACCAGTGGAAGTCTGGTTTTCACTCCTTTGTTGTTTAACATCTTGATGGTTTGAACTGCAGAAAAATGCATAGTCTGTGAAGCTGAAGATGACTTGAAGTTTGCATGTCAAAAGCATGGGACAACAAAGCCAGCTGGTAAAAGAAAGCACTAAGCATTTCAATGTGACCATGTTTGAAGTCATGAACTTAGGGTAAAGAACATAGCTCCAGACCATGACATTCAATGCCAGGAGGAAACATGTCAAAACGCTGACAGGTATATGACTTGGGAAAGGAAGACAAAAGAAATTGTACCCCTCTGATAAAAGAGACAACTGGCATGCAGAAGTCTAATGCACTCAGTAACATTTTTCCTCAAATTTTCTCTGTCAACTGAATTTTCCACATCTCTCAAGCCCCTGACTATAAAGGCAGGGACTCCACTGTAGGAGCAGATTCAAGGCCATCTGAGGAATCTGAATATAAACGAGTCCATGGAACCTGACAAGGTGCATTCCAGGGTCCTAAGGGAACTGGCAGATCTAAGCAGCTCTCTATCACTTCTGAAAAATCGACAGTCAAGAAAAATCCCCAGTGTCTGGAAAAGGGGAAACATTGCACCCATTTATAAAATGTGTAAAAATGGATACCCTAAGAACTGTCAACCAGTCAGCCTCTGTGCCTAGGAAGTTCATGAAACAGTTTCTCTTGGAAGCTATGCCAAGAATGCGAATGACAAGGAGGTATATTAGGGAAAGTAAAAACAGGGTGTTATGAAGGGCAGATCATACCTGACAAGCCTGGTGGCCTTCTACAAAGGAGTGACTCTGTTGGTAGATGAGGGAAGAGCTTCTGATGTAACCTGCCTGGCCAATGACACAGTTCTACACAACATCCTTGTCTCTAAATTGTAGAAATATGGATTTGATGTATGGATTGTTAGATGGAAAAGGATTGACTTAACAGCCATGCCCAAAGAGTCAATGGCTCAAAGTCCAAATGGAGATCCAAATGGAGATGAATGTTGCCCTTCAGGGGTACTGGGACAAGTACAGGTAGATGTCTTTAATAATGACCTAGACTGTGGGGTTGAGTGTACCCTTAGCAAGTTTGTGGTATGAAACCAAGCTGAGTGGTGCTGTTGATGTGACTTAGGGAAAGGGTACCATGCAGAGAGATGTGGACAGGCTTGAGGGGTGGTCCCATGTGAGCCTCATGCAGTCCAACAAATCCAAATGTAAGATCCATCACCTGGGTTGGGGCAATCCCCAGTAGCAATACAAACTGGGGGATAAATTGATTGAGAGCAAAGAAGAGCTTAGGGATATTGGCAGATGAAAACTTATGTAAGAGCCAGCAATGTGTACTTGCAGCCCAGAAAGCCAGTAGGATCCTGGAATATATAAAAAAGCAGCCTGGCCAGCAAGTCACAGGAGGTCACACTGTCTCTCTACTCTGCTGTCCTTAGACCTAATATACAGCCCTGAGTTCAGCTCTGGGGTCCTCAGGAGAAGAAAGACATTGACATGTTGGAGTTTGTTGACATGAGGGCCATGGAAATGGTCAGAGTGCTTCTGCCTTTCATAATGGGATGCTGAGATGGTTGGCATAGTTTATCTTGGAAAAAAAGGCTCCAGGCAGACCTTATATAGCAGCCTTTCCATACTTAAAAGGGGCCTACAAGAAAGATAAAGAAATACTTTTTACCAGAGCATGTACTGATAGTATGAAAGGAACATTTTTAAACTGAAGAGGGTAGATTTAGACTGCACAAAAGGAATGAATTCTTGATTAGACTGCCGAGAGAATCTGCAAATATCCCATCCTTGGAAGTGTTCAGGGTCAAGTTGGACAGGGCATCAGGTTTGGTGAAACGTGTGGGGTGGGGTTGGACTAGGTGATCTTAAAACATCTCTTCCAACCCAAACCATTCCCTAGTTCATTGATTCTATGGTCTGTAAAGCAGAAAAAAGTAGTCATACAGTCTACAATATCACTGTAGCTGGGTTGGATCCTTTTTGGCTTTATAAGTTATGAATATGTAGATTTGGAAGCATAATTCACTCACAGAATTCCTCTGACACAACTTTTTCCATATGAATAAAGCCTATGCACTGTACTGACCTAAAGTCTAAAATTGCATTTTATTAATAACTATAAATAGAGTTAATAAAAGCATTCATTATAATGATATTCTAATAATTGTTTTGAGAAAATAAATCCTAACTTCATTCATAATATCTGATTATCTGATTTAACAGGCCAGGATTATGGCACAGCAATTAAGCAGTAAAGGAATTTCAATTGAGTTATTACCTGTATACCTAGCTTTCACAAACAGATGAATTAATCAGGAATCAATGAAGACAATCTCCCCTAGTTTCAGGCTCAGCAAATTACTCTATATGGTGATAAATCAGTGAGAATCCAAGAGAAGTCAGTGGAGTCAGTTTATTGTTGGAGGAAAGGATAGGGAGAAGGCAGAGAGTAGGGAGTAAGATGATTTATAAAATCAGAAAGGAGGCATGTGTGAAATGGCAAATGAACTAAGAGCAGAAACAAACCGGTGTGTGATCTGGTGGTATGTATATTTTGGAAAAAGTTTGGAACAGTAATGGATACCTTCTCTTATCTAGAGGGAATTCTGCTACCATTTCCAACAGCTTTACCAGGGAAGAAGCAGATAGGACATTCATCAAATAACTGACAGTATGCCCTCTAGAAAAAAATTTTGGATGTAAAACCAGAGAGAACATTAGAGTACAGTTTGCTGAAGCTTGGGATCATGTATCCAGCAGAGCCTGCTCTTTACAGGATATTCTTCTGACTCTGTTTCTTACAGATGCTCCCTCTTTTCCTAATGCAATGTTAATGCAGTGGACAGGGCAAGCTACTCCCTGTGACTCCATTCCTCAGCAGAAAATAAATAGGTTACTGTTATTGTGTGGGAAACAACCTCAGCTTCTCTTCAGCACATCCCTCTCCCTTTTTTTCCCATAGCCCAGAACAGTGGTAGATGTCACTAGTTTTAGTTTCTGACTGTGTTTTTAAATTAATTCATTATCCTTATTTTTTTTTCTCTTTTTTTTTTTTTAATTTCTAGATATTTTAATTTTTGTCTGTATTTGAGGGAAAAAATTGTACAAGTTCTTCCTATATTTCACTGAAAATGTGGGCAGAGTCTGAAGATCTTAGGAAAGTATCTTGAAACCTGGGTCAATAAGGTGTAAATTTAGGTTTTCTGTTTTCCTGTGTGTTGGTTTGCTATTTTAGGGTTTTTGTTTGGTTGGTTGTTTTTTTGCTTGTCCCGAACCACATTATTCCTTCTATTCCCATAAGCTGAGTAAAAGCATATCCCAATTTAATTGCATTTCAAAGTCTGTTTCAAGAACTTTAAACCAATGATACTTAAAACCAGCATGTAAAACATGAAAACCTTAAATATATTGAGGTTGCCTTTCCCGCTGTGTTTTATCCCATTGCATTTGGTCCTTCGACAATAATTCTTCCTTTTCTTCTCTGGCAGAACTTCCATCACAGACTTTCTGCTGCCCCCTATGGGAAGGAAAATGGACCCTTGGATCCTTGCAGTCTCCTCAGCTCATCTTCTGTATTACCTCCCTGTAAATTCCAGGTTTTCATTGGGTCCACAGCAAATACCAGTTTAAGTACACAAGATAAATTAATCAATCAATAAGAGATATATTTACCAATATTTAGGTGATTTAAGAAACTCAGACAGTGGCACCCCTCTATATTTGACGTGGAGAAAAAAAAATGTTATTTTTTTCAGTCAGATTATTCCTACATTGTAGAAACAGAAAGCAGAAACATAGCTTGTATACAGCTGACTTCTTTGGATAAAGGTTACAAAATACTAAATTATATAGAAGTTTTACAAAGTCAAATTGAATGTTTACGTTATATTTAGAGAGTCATTAAATTTCTACAAGGAAAAAATTATTTTCCCTTTAAGCTGGGACTTAACTATTCTAGATACAAATAATAAATGTTCATTCTAAACCATCACATTTGTTTGTGGGATGTAAAATGCTTTGGCTAGAACAGTTCAAATGCTTTCAGGCTTCTAGAAAATATTTTTAGCTGCTTATTTTATTTACATATTGAAAGTTGTAACCCAACTTGAACTTTTACCAATACAAATGTAAAACTGCCAATAAAGTTCCTAGCTATGCTGAATTGATTTTAGTCACTGATTTATTTAAAACATATTTTTTGAGTGCATACACAGCTTAAAATAAAATATTTGATAAAGATTTCAAATTGTGATAAATATTAACATCAAATAATGAGCTGTAAGTGTAAATAAGTTTGCCAGTCCCTCAATGGACTTAGCATGACCGCTTGCTTAAGTTAAATGTCTGAAAGAGCCATCTCTCCACCAGGAGATTGTAAAGTCAAAAAATCTCTAGACTTTTTTAGGCAGAGGAAAGAGGTAAATGTGAATGTCAATATCCTTTTCTGCTCTGAATTATCTGCTGTTCAACCTTAAAGACCCAATCAGAAAAGGCTGGCTACTACTACAATGAATGAATACTGAGACAATTTCTGAGGTAGGAGAGGTCTCAGCTTTGTAAAGCTGTTTTAAAATTGCAGAGCCACCAAAACCAAGTGCCCAAGTTCTTTATAAATGTTAAGCATAGAACTTGGGAATTCTTTTATTATATCTATGATGTCTTCAAAGTTGAACTGCAAGTGGCTCAAAAGAATTGATTACTAATTACTACAATTTTCTACATCACCAAATTTAGAGATTTAACATGTTCTGCAATTAGCTGGTGGTCTTGGATTATCTACCTATGCAATGCCAATGAAGTAGTTGGATAGATGAAGTGCAAGATGGATAAAATCAATGTTAGTTCGAAGGCTGAAGTCTGAAGAACCTTTTTAATAATTTCTAGTATCTCATACCAATGGACTGAATCATGAACTCACTGACAAAAAACATAATCACACAGTTCCTAAAATCAGGAGCACAACTTCCATTTTCTTCAGTACAAGAAGGCTCAAGCTAACAGACTGCTCTCTTTATGCTACAGGTCTTCCTGATCTTTCAAAGAAGGATCTCATCTCCATGTGGATTTTGGAAATAATGCTATATTTTAAATTATTTAAAATTGTTTAAACTAACAAATTTGCAAAGTCACTCATCATTTCATCTGATGAAGAAGCTTGTTGCTTCGCTAGCATTTCCTAGTTGAAGTTTCCTGGTTGACCGGAACCCATTTGGAAGTCCATGTGCTTTTGTAAGATGAGCATGATAGCTATTGAGGACATAGACGTGGGCAGGGGAACACCCCAAAATTTAACCAGTTATCTTATTTCGACCTATGAGTCAGATCACTCGAGCAAGATCACCATTTGAAAATGTAGAAGAAGAAAATGCAGAAACTCCCCTGTAGTTCATGCATATTTTGTTATTGTCCTAAATATCCCAAATATTAAAAGTATTACAGTCTTAAAATCTCCTAAATATTGTGATAAATACTAAACAGTAAACATGAGGTCTGACAATTTTAAAGACTTAGAGACCCAGGTTAAAAGTCCTGAAGAACTTCTATAGGAAAATCTGCTGTCTGTAACAGATCCATTGTAACGTGAGTTATTCAAGAAAAGGTAAAGTCTGATGTCTAATGCATTATATATAAATAATTTCCTATCAAAACTGCAGCAACTGAAATAGTCTCCTGTGTTAAAAGTACTTGAATTAAAAAAAACACAACAAAAAAACAAAACTCATCTCCTTGCATATGAAACAACGAATGTTCAGAAACAATTCGTAGTCTTTAACTTCACCTTCAAACTTTCTTTCAGACTGGACTGGAAAAAAACCAGAACTTTTTATGCCTTAATAAAGAACTTTTTATGCCTTATTTCATATTAATACACCAGAATTAAAAAAAAAAAAAAAATTAAAAATAAACTAAATACATGAGCAAAGCAAAAACAGCCCAAGCAAAAGCTAGTTTTTAAAACAGTAGTTCAATGACATTTACAATTGATTCAATGCCCACTGACATCAAACTTTGAATCAGACTTGCTGTATCTGGATGAATGTCTGTAATCAGGTTTTGTGCAATGTTGCATACACTAAAGTTAAAGACTCTGAATCTGGATTTTCAGCACTGACACAGGCTCTAGCTGCTGCCACCAATTTTGAAATTACAGCAGACTATTTGATACTATTTCATTCCTTCACATATAAGTTAACACATTGCTCAAGAAAAAGCCAGTTTATTCAAAGACTCATGAGTAACTCAATGCAATATTGTTAAATAATAACAGTAACTCAGTAACTCAGTGCAATGTTGATAAAACTGTCACTTCTCTGTTGAGTGTGAATTTTATCATATAGTGATGAATAGCAGCTAAATAATAATACAATTACACAATGATGGATGTAAATATTTTTCTAATTTATAGCTAATGTGTTCTAAAAGAAAGAAAGAAAGAGAAAGTATATGTTTAATGTTATGAAATTCCATGGACTTAAAAGCTAGGCCCTCAAAAGTTTAGTATATTTTTAAGTGGTTTGACTCCAAAGGTAAGAAAAATCATTAAACATTAAATGTACATGAAAATGGTTTGGTGTGCTTGAGACAAAATTCTGTAGGACCTCTGAGTTGACCTCAAGACAACAGGACCTAAACTAAGAAATGTTAATCATTTATTACATTAAAAAAAAAAAAAAAAAAAAAAAAAAAAAAAAAAAAAAAAAAAAAAAAAAAAAAAAAAACGGAATTAATCAGATTTCCAAAAATATCATTATGTCTGAGACATTATCTGGAAGAGAACTATTCCCCAAGTATGAATCTATTAGAATATATGACATCTCATCTGCCCCACATAGGCATACACCTTTNAAAAAAAAAAAAAAAAAAAAAACGGAATTAATCAGATTTCCAAAAATATCATTATGTCTGAGACATTATCTGGAAGAGAACTATTCCCCAAGTATGAATCTATTAGAATATATGACATCTCATCTGCCCCACATAGGCATACACCTTTCACCAAACCAGATTGCTCAGAGCTCCATCCAACTGGCCTCTTAAAATGGACTTCCTTGTACAATACCTTGCTCTTTCAAAAGGGACATTACTCTTTTTCAATACTTTTCCCAGGAAAATCTGGGTCCTATGCAGTCAAAGGTAAAAGATGCACATTTTTTTTCTTTTATATATCTTAATGATTTACTGTACATGCCTCCCATTTGATTTCTGCACCAAGTCTTGTAAAATGGGTTCAAACTGCAACTTGAGCAGTGGTATGGGACCTACTATAAAAGTATGACAAGTATCAGAACTAGAAGTTTTAATAGTTCTGTACTGATCAGGTTTGCATTGCATAAAAACAGACATGTTGAAAAAAAAGCAATTAAACCCTAGCTGTGAAAGATAATTACTTGTAAAGTGAATTCCTTTCACAGAGAAGGAAATGATCCTATAATTAATACCTTTAACATTCTCAATAAGTAACAAGGTTGCTGCTTTGTGTGTTTGGGTTTTTTATAGGAATACAAATGAGAGTTAGACTACCCATATTCATATTCTTATCATTCCATCTTAGTCACATAAAAGACTATAAAGCACTAAATTTGTATTTTTCGTGTTACTTTTTATCTTGTGATGACCTCTCCTGGTTGAGCTGTTCATTAGCCTTGATTCCAGAAGGGTGTTTTCATCCCTCCACACTTATTAACAACAACAAAAAAAAAAAAAGCAGGAATATGAAGAATTTATTGCCAGAGTATGAAAACATGGCCATGAATAGAATTAACAGTAAGATCTAAGCATTAATGTGTGTGATATTGTATCACAGTGTGTTTTTTATACCACAGGATGGGCCGTCAACACCCACTTCATCTCGAGATAAAACTGAATGAGATTAAAAGCTTTCAACATGATAATTTCTGAATCAGTATTACTGAGAGATTCCATTTTAACGACAGAGATAGATTTACTTTGCAAAGTAAACAAACATTTGAGATACAGTATATTCACCTAAGCAATGTCCACTTCTGTTCTTTCTGAAAATTGTTTTGTTTTCTATGCCAGCACAAGCAGATTGTAAGAAAATATTGAATAGCAAGCTCATATATAGGGATTTGTAATTCACTGTACACCATAAGTCTTGCATATTTCCTAAAAAATACTGTAAAGAATAAATTTGATGTTGTTAATTACTTCAAAGCGAAAACATAAAGTAGCAACAGAGGAGAAAATGAAATAGTTGTTGGAAATAAGTTTTACATCAAAGTTGCATTTCACACAGGTGAATTTCTTTCAGAAGTATTCCAAATATGAGGTTCAAAATCGACAGAGGGAAAAAAAAGAAAAAGAAAAAAGAAAAAAGAAAAAAGAAAAAAGAAAAAAGAAAAAAGAAAAAAGAAAAAAGAAAAAAAGAGAAAAAGAAAAAAAAATAAAAAAGAAAAAAAGATAAGAAAGATGAAAACTAGGTACATCTTGTCAACAGAGAACAAAATCCTCCAATCCCATTCACGATCAGTTGCATACAAAGTCGCAAACAACCCCAGGAAATAGAGCACAGTGACAAAATACAGTACAGTGACTAGGTTGTATAGCAAAGCATGCAACTGAATAACCAGCAAAGTGATGCACCAAAACACTGTTGCACAGCACAGGAGTTCTCTCTGTGGTACCAGTTCTCAAGCACCCATAAGCCTTTACAAGAATTTTCAGCATGTACTACAATGTGAACTATCCTTTTGTAAATTTAAGGCTGATGTGTACTTCTAGCTGTATTTATGTTTCCAGTAAACAAATCTAGCTCCATTTCACTTTAAGAAGTGAGTCAGAAATAAAATTAAATGCCACTCACTACATAAGAAGTATAATGTATAAGCTCTTGGAAGATGAATTAACATAAAGAAATCTTTGAATAATCAAGATTATTATTAATCATCAAGATGGGGATGTATACGAGTAAATTGTAATTAAGATTATATATATCCTATACTCCTGGATTTTCTGGCTACAGTGATGTTACTACAACCATTAACTTCTCAAAAAACTTATTTCAAAACTTAAAGGTCTGTTTGTTGGGAAATCAGATAACCCACTGTAGATCATTTTCAAGTTAACCTACAGCCATTAGTTGCTGAGTGACAAAAACAAACAAAAAAGCTCCAAAACCCTGTTAGAGAAAAGCAGGGACTTTGTTTTCAAAGAACAGATTTCTGACAATCATGAATCCTTGCCCCCATATGTTCCTGTTATGCACAGCCTGAAAGGTGACCATGAAGAAATATTCTGAGGAAAAATTATGTAGCTGGTCAAAACTAAGAAGTAAGCCTCAGGATCAATATTTCTCCTAATTCAAAGGCAGGAAAACAACTGAACATCCTACAGCCTCTGAGACCAAGATAACAATGCAGACGCTGCTGTGCATATTTGTTGACACACAAACAAAAAATACAAGTGCAAGTAAATCTTGGAATAACACTTGTTTTTCAATAGATGTTACATGATAACAGATACAAACCTACTAAGAAAGCATAGCAGTGCTCCAATTCCCTAATCATTGCATTGTTCACTCCTGCCCCAAGGAAACAATTTAACAAATAAATAAATAGAGTGATCTACATAGGTCTCTATGCAGTATATACATTACATTCTATGGCAATTCCCTGCTTGGTCAGTAGAATCAACCCCCATTCACATGTACACAATCCCAGCATGTCTATCCATAACATTTCAGGACACCTTCTTCCTCTATAAACAGCCGATCAAGCCAGCGGTATGATGATTATACTATAAAAATGCACTGTTTCATTTCAGTAGGGATTTTAAAAATAATTGGCAATTGACAAATATCTTACATGGTCTGAAGAGAAACAACTAAATATGTAATACTGACATCTACTTGCAAAATATTTTGCTCAAAACTACAGTTCAGTGCAATGTTAAAGATTTGATCTAATATCCACTGAAATCAATTAACATGCTATCATTTTTATATTGATGATAGAATCAGATTCTGTACAGGTGCTCTACACTCCTCTAGTCTGAAGTTCAGCATTTCAGCAGATGCATGATCGTTTCTCTTACTATTTCTGCCTCACTAGGAGGGCAATTGATGGTCTCCTCTAAAATACCTTTGCTCATTCCATTATGGGCAGCAAAACTTTGCTCTCAAGAAAAGCTGTCCTGGCTCAGTTCCTTCTCATCTACTCACAATCATTCTTTCCTCTTCAAATGAGACAGAATTTTCTCTTGCAGCTCCTCGATAAAACACTAGTCATGGAAACTGCTCACATCTCCTCTTTTCCCTCACAAAACTGTAGAAGTGAAGTACTTCCAAATGCAAACTGCATCCCTTCTGAGGAAGGTGGGAAAAACCAAAACAAACTAAACCGACCAGCCAAACAAAAACTACCCCCAAACTTTGAACAGTTTCTGATTCCTTTCCCCCTCTGACTCCATTGCAAAATCAGGATTATATTATAGAGCAGGTCTCTTTCAACTTTCCACACCAGCTATCACTGGAAAAAACCAAGGAAGATCTGATGGAGAGCACTGCAAACAGTATCAGACCTACACATACACATACAAAGAAAAATCAAACACAATCAAACACAATATTCATCAGTAAAGCAAAAATAATCAACCTTACAGAGTTCCGAGAATTTTCCCCTGGCTTAATTCTGAGCTGAAATTCTGCATGTTTCAGGGAAAAGGGTACTTACGAGATGCAGGCAGAGCAGTCCTGGCTCTGCAGCTAATGCTGATGAAAATCCAGAGGAAGAGAGCTGCCCTGCAGCCAGCTCGAGTAACCACAACCATCCTTCACTTCCTGGCTCCCTGTACTCCAAATGTCAGCCGCAGAAGACCTGCTTTTCTCCACTTTGGCCCCCTTCGCTCTCTCTCCTTTTCTTCCTCAGAGGAGGTGTCGAGGAGGTAAAGGGGGCAGGGCTCTACCTTGGGGTAGAAGCCAAACCCCCTCTTCGGCTGCTATCTTTGGGTTTGCAGCAGCAGAATAAGTCCCCGTACTTTTCTTTCCCTTATTTCTCTGTGTTTGTGCGTGTGTGTTTCTGTGCCTCCTTCTCAGAGGAAGGGGGGAGGGAGGGGGAAGAAAATAAGAAAAAAAAAAAGCCACGAAGTATCAACAAGGATTTTAGA
Source organism: Polioptila caerulea (assembly GCA_013397295.1). Classification (NCBI taxonomy): domain Eukaryota; kingdom Metazoa; phylum Chordata; class Aves; order Passeriformes; family Certhiidae; genus Polioptila; species Polioptila caerulea. The sequence continues at coordinate 267,857 of VYXF01006532.1, read as the reverse complement.
GTGGAAAAATAAATAATTAAGGAAAATATATGAAGAGCAATCCCCCAAAAGACGTGGGAGGAGGGAGGGAAAAGGGAGATGGAGATGAAGGGAAGGAAGAAAGGCGAATAAAGCAGTTGGTGCTGCTAATGCTGCTGTTGATGCTACCTCTGCAGCTGAGCCCTTCTTCCTGTACAGAGGAGCGCTGCTGAGAGAAGCTTGCAATAACCTCCCAGCTCAGATATATATACACAGTGTACACGCACACACAGCCGGGCAGCCAAACACACACAGAAGCAGAGAGGGGAGGGAGAGAGAGACACTCCCGCAGCAGAGAAGCAGGCTCAGAGCCTCTCTCCTCATGCATTCATCATCTTCCAGCAGGAGGAAACGCTGCCGCTAGTAGCAGCAACCTTCCCCCTCAAAAAAAAAAAAAAAAAAAAAAAAAAAAAAAAAAAAAAAAAANAAAAGACAGGAGATGGGAAAATCCTCTCTCCTCTCCCCTGCGCTCCCTTGCGCTCCCCTCCCCTTCCCTTCGCTTCCTCCAGCTCCTCCTTCTTCCTCTGCGCCCCTCGGGCTTCTAGGACCCCGACCGTCCTCTCTTGCCTGGCTCAGATGCAGAGCCGGAGGNCGCGGTGCCGCTGGAGTCCCTGCTCGCCCCGCTGTCGGATCCTGCCGCCCTCCCCGCCGCTCCCCCGCGCACCGCGGCTCCCCGAGCTCCAGCCTGCGGGGATCCGAGACAGCAGGCAAGCCCTCCGAGCCGTCCTAGATCTGGTGGGGAGTGGGCATCATCCCGCCTGCAGAGAGCGGGGGCTGCAAGAGCCGCTAATGCAGATGTTGCCATTCGGTGATTAATTCTCAGCCCGAGAGTGAGCCAGGAAGCAAGCTGCATTGAAGTATCACTATGGTTTTCACCTACAAGAGATGACGGAGACAACCTGGGCATATCCCAGCCTTATGTTTTAGGGATGGCAAGAGTCTGACTCTTCCATCCCTCTCGCCATTGCCCTCAAACAGCTGAACCAAAAGTTATTGCTCACCAGATACAGTAGAATAATGAGGGTAGGGAGTTATTAATGGATTATTTATTCTACAATCAATGAGGCAAAGAAAAATGAAAACAATTATTTCCCAGGTGTTATATAGAGAAAGCTGAGAAATGGAGGGATATAATTTCTTTAGAGGAGTCCCAAAGCAGGGATAAATTATTTTCAGTGACTAATACACATGCTGTTAACAAGTACCTGCTGTTATTTAGTGACTGTGATGAAGTGGTTAAGACCATGTGTAAGATGAGATTTTCAGAAAGGCCTTGGGATATTAGGATCCTCAATCCTATTGCCTTTCAGAGGGAGTACAGTGCCTATCTTTCAGGTCACTTTGAAAGCTCATCCATACATAATATGTGATATCTCAGGAGTGCTGTGGCCTAGGGGTTTGAGCACAGCCCAGGACAAAGCTTAAATGCCAGTCCTGGGAAAAGTGTTTCTGTAATCTTGTCCAACTGCCATAATTTTTCCTCCTTGAGGCTTTCCCTCCTTTGCCTTATCCATAAGGAGTATTAAGATATTAATATTTTAAATGCTTTCTTAGAAGTAATGCCAATATGTCTACAGCAAATGCGAAATGAAAAAGTGCACTATAAATGATAAATTTTATTATACTTATTTCTGTTTTTGAAAGAATAAATGTTTCCTTAGAGACTCTGTTCTCTCTTCCCTGCATCATCCTGAGCTCTTTGCAATGCCCTCCCCTTTCCTTATAACCCACAGATGCATTTTGATGTCCAGTAATCATTAAGATATGTGAGGTTTTTTGGAACTAAGAATCAAATATTAATTAGTGGCATTAAACTAGTGCAAAATTTCCTCTTTCCATAACTTCTTTTTTGTTCGCATCTTCTTTGCTCCTCCTGCTGTATTTTTCAAGTTTGTAAACCTACATTTTCTTTTCTTTAGCTACCACTGAAATGGTAGAGCAGATATAGTATCACAAATTGACTGGAAATATTAATAAAAAAAAGAAAAACTTCTGACTGTGACAAGCAAAAATTTCAACCACTTTCATTCTGAGTTCATGAAACCCTTTTTGTATTCATTGGCCTTTATAATTCACTTGAATAAGTAATAAACAGCTTCTCTGACTAAGTACTTAAAGGCTCAGTAGACCATTTTTCAAACAAAATTTCTGTTTCTTAAGTCTCTTTCAACAAGTACAATGAAAACATATTTGCTCATCACCCATTCCCACTTTTATACCTATATACCTGCATATCACCTACCTCATAAAGTCCTCCACAGGAAAAAAATCTTGACTTGATTTTAGTTGTTCAGACTTCACACTTGTTTGGAATATGATGATTGGAGTTTTCAAAAATGTACTCATATTGATCATAAGAAGGTAGACATTTTCAAAAAATAGCTATAAATAATAAGACAAGTAATTCAAAATAGGAAGATTCAGCAGGCTGGTTGATGAATATCTCAATAAAGATAGTAGAAAATTTCCTTGTGGTTTGAGACGGAAGAAACAGTACAGATTATTGCATTTTCCCCACCTTGGAATAGGATCAGTCCTTAAAAACTGCATAAAATATTTAAACTATATAACAACAGAAATGAGTTGTGCAAGGATACTGCAATTATTTTTAATACAACCACAAGTGAGGCCTGCAAAATCATTAACTTTGACTGATTCTGTCACACAAAAATCATTACAAAGATCTTCAGGCATTCTTTAGTCCTATAAAACAAGCTAACTGTACATAGTCTTCTTTTTTTTTTTTTTTTTTCCTTGAGCATATTGTGAAATATTACTTTACATGATTCAACAAATCCAAGTTGAATATATTAACCTTTGCAATGAAAACATGGTCAAATTATGTTAGGCCACAATATGAAGTTATTAGATACTCCTTTCTCCTAACCTTTCTGTTCCAGAGTGTAAATGTGAGGGTGTTTCTAAGCAAGCAGTGAGACACAATTGTGGTCTCAGCAGGGCAGCCACAAGCTTTAGCACCCCTATCCTGCAACTGTCAAGTGTTTCCAGCTTGGGTCAACAGGGACATGTAATCCACTGTATAGGTTAGGGAAAGTGTCATAGCAGACTGGGACAGCATACCAGCCAAGAGATGCAGAAGGAGGATCTTCCATCAAAGTTATGCCCTTAAGAGTTTCTTATTTTTATTTCTCAAATCATAAAATCATATAATTGTTTAAATTGGAAAAGACCTTTAAGATTGTCAAGTCCAGCCACTAGCTCAGCACTGCCACAACCACCACTAAACCGTGTCCCAAAGTACCACATCTACACATTTTATTTCCAGGGTGGTGACTCAACCACTTCCACGAGCAATCTGTTCCTCTGTTTGGCAACCCTTTCCCTGAAGAAATTTTTCGCAGTGTCTGAACCTGTCACCATTTGAGGCCATATCATCTTGTTCTATTGCTTTTATATTTGGGAGAAGAGACTGACACCCGACTGGCTACAACCTTCCTTTTGGGGAGTTGTAGAGAGTGGTAAGGTCTCCCCTGAGCCTCCTTTTGTCCAGGCTAAGCACTTCCCTTGGCTGCTCCTCATAAGATTTACTCTTTATAGCCTTCCCTAGCCCTTCTCTAGAAGTGCTCCAACACCTCAATATCTTTTTCGTAGTGCGAGTACCCAAAACCAGCCAAAGAATTTGAGATGCAGCCTCACTAGTGACAGTGACCACTTCAACACTCCCAAAGCCTTAAAAAGTAGAGAGATATCTCAGCCAACTGGTGAAACCTCCCTGGCAATTAGAAAGACACTACAGTTTTAAAAGACTCCAGTTATTACAACTGTACACAAATATTATTGAGCTTAATGGAAACGGTACACACATATTGATGAATGAATAGATCATTCTGAATTTACTAGAGCTGTCAAGCAATGTCTACTAAATGGAAATCATCTTGGATAAAGCTATATTTACAGTATGTGAATGTCAAGAGTGAAAACACAGTGTCAGAAAGTTAGAAAGGATAATTAAGAATTTCAAATGCTAGGGGACCAAATGGCATCCACTAAAGTTATCAGTTGGGACCATAGAAGAAAATGAGCCAACTTGAACAAGGACATGCAACTTTTGAATTAATACTAAAAAGTAAACTTCAAGCTTCTTTATGCCTAACAAAATACCATTTTAAAATATTGTTTCCCTTTTATATTTTTGGTCTCTTCAGCCCTCTTACATGGTAGAGCTCTAAAAATCACCTATAGCAGAATTTCCATCCAAGTCTCTAGAATGTTAAATATGAGGACTTAACACAGGAAAGATAATGCAATGTATTTCAAATTATGATCAAACAAGTCTTTATGATCACATGAACAAAATGAAACACCAGATAATGAACAACTGGAGGAAATCTCAGGTTTATTAAGAACGATGTGGGCTTTACTACTGGGATTGTTGATACTCATGGATATTTCTCTGAGGGAGAAGATGTCACACGAAAATTGTGATCCATCTGTCTATGAGAAGCTGTAAAGACCCAAAAAAAATAATTCTTTTCCAAAATGCAAGGAAAGACTTTCTTTATCTTAATGCATCTGAAAAGGAAGATGAAGGTGCATTGACAGAAGAGAGACAGTATCTTCTTCTTGCTTCACACAGCTAAAAATATAGCATTATCATTTGAAGTAAACTAATTTTGGCTTGACCTCCAGTTAATTATTATAATTTATTAAAACCAAAAGCAGATTCAAAAAATGGAAATATGTATTTATACAGATATTAAAATAAATTGAAAATGTTCAGAAGTTTTCAGCTTCATGTCTCCATATCTTTTGCAGTCTAAACATGTGCTTAAGACAGCATCTACCTTTAGAAATTTCTTTTTGATGTCTTGATCTCTACTAATCTGCACTACATAATGAAACAATTTGACAAACAATTATGAGCAGCAGTTGATATCTCTTGGTTTGTTAAGTCTGGAGAAAAGGAGACTGAGAAGAGACCTCATTGTAGCCTTCAACACTGTCGGGAGGGGAAGCAGAGGGGCAGGTACAGATCGCTTCACTCTCTTGACCAGTGACAGGACCCAAGAGACCAGCAAGAAGCTGAGTCAGGGATAGTTTAGGTTGGGTATCAGGAAAAAAAAATTCACCCAGTGGATGATTGGGCACTGGAACAGACTCCCCAGGGCAGTGGTCACAGCTCCAAGCCTGACAGAGCTCAACAAGTGTTTGGACAATGCTCTCAGGCACATGGTGTGACTCTTAGGGTGTCCTGTGCAGGGGCAGGACTGGGTGATCCTTGTGAGTCCCTTCCAACTCAGCAGTTTCTGAGATTCTAGGGCAAAATAATTGTCTAGGGGCATCATTTAAGTGCATGTAAAGAAACAAAAACCCTGCTAAAGGAAAATATCTTTTTGCTAAACCAAATTTCAAATCTCATTAACATAGCAGTATTATAGTTGCTTCCTTTCCTTACCATGTCTGGCCTCAGTTTTTCTTCTTAATTTAGTTTAGATCATTTCATAAGCAATCCAAGGATGCATAGGAGAAGTTTTATGTTGAAAAAATGCACAGAAAGTGAATTATAGTAATATTATCCAAAGCTATTGCAATTACATTGACAACACTTCAGTCACCTTTAAAGGAGAAATCAAAATCAATCAATCAAACATTTCCATCTGCTATTTGTGGGGGCAGGAAAAAGGTATCCTTTCATTAATGTACAGCTGGTAAGGTAAATGCCAGAGAAGAGACCATCAGCTCTTCTTAGACTATCATTTGTGTCTGGATGAGGAGACTTCATGTCACTTGAAGGTTTTTTCAAGACAAGTACATAGCAACATTTTGGAGAATATAGTAAATATACTTCCACAGCAAAGTAATATTTGTGAAAAAATCATGTGTTTTTAGCCATATTTTAATCCAAATTAGCAGCTGAAAACATGGGAAAGAACCAGCATAATCTAATACAACTTCTTTCCTAAAACTGACAGTGATCTACCGCCCTCATCTAGGGAACTTCTGTGGGAAAGGTTTTGAAATAATTCACAACTAATAGCTTTCAACCACTGCTTTACTTTAAATAATTTGTGTTACTGAGGATATAGCCTCATTATCTACTCAATGCATATTTAACAGATTGGAAGAGGTTAGCAGATTAATGCACTAAAGTTACTGAAGCATTTAAGCATTCTGAGTAAATATATATTTGCCTCCCTCTTATATTGTCCACATCATTCAGTCTCAATTACCACACTAATAAACCAGTTATCTTCATCTCCTACTACAGATAACATATGGATACTTGACCATAAAAGTACTTTAAATACTACCATGCACTCTGTCTTATATTAGGACTATCCAGAGTCCTCTCAAACCATATTATAAATTCTTTCTTACAACTGATTTTGGTAAGGTACTTGGTGCTTCAGTTAAACATGAAGCTCCAGTAATTCTATGTTATGACTCCAGAACTGCCTTTTATTAAGTGTCTACAGTGCATCTAGTACAGAGCAGGGTGTCAGTCATGACTAAAGCTTCTGCATAATATCCAAACACAATTCTACTTAAAGATAAATACATATTGCTTTACCTGTCTGCACACCTGCCTGTCAGATGATTTCCTATGCATCCCCTGTGTTCCTGTGGGTCTTTCTTTCTTGCTTGCTTTCTTGCTTTCTTGCTTTCTCTCTTTCTCTCTTTCTCTCTTTCTCTCTTTCTTTCTCTCTCTCTCTTTCTCTCTTTCTCTCTCTTTATTTCTTTTTCTTTCTCTTTCTTTCTTTCTTTCTTTCTTTCTTTCTTTCTTTCTTTCTTTCTTTCTTTCTTTCTTTCTTTCTTTCTTTCTTTCTTTCTTTCTTTCTTTCTTTCTTTCTTTCTTTCTTTCTTTTTCTTTCTCTTTCTTTCTTTCTTTCTTTCTTTCTTTCTTTCTTTCTTTCTTTCTTTCTTTCTTTCTTTCTTTCTTTCTTTCACTTTCTAAAAAAGTCTGGCATTAAGAACATCAATTGTACAAAGATTGGCAATCTGGTCACTTCTTCAAAAACTTAAATGATTAGATGAGCTTTGCGCTAACTTTTGGAAGCCACCTGCTGGGTTATGCAAGCACAGTAACTCCTTGGGCTTCACTGGAGTTTCTGGGCTGTGCAAGAGCTGCAGCCAAGCCTAGCCAAATCATATCAGCTTGCAGCTCACAGTGGAACTACTCTATCTCATGCCTTGAAGAACGTTCCCATTGATCAGTCTGAAGTTTTCATTACAGCCACCACCCCTCCTACTTTAAATGGAAAAATAGACTGTGTAGGTTTTTGGTAAAGGAGATTGTGTGTTAGCTGGTGTTCTGCTCTGAAAACCACTATTTGTTTTATTGTCATATTGATAAAAATTGCAACTACTGTAGTAGTTATGTCCTGAAAAAGAGGCAGCTTATTCCTTCCTTGTTCGGAGTAGTCCCACTCTAGTCTGTCTGCTCTTCTTTCAGGGAAGTCAGTCAGCAGACTGCATTAATATATAATAAAATCATAGATGTATATACAAGAAAAGTGCTCACACAAATATATTGTGAGCACAAATGATTGCCCTATCTCAGTAGCCAATTTGGAAGTAAGGAGGAAACTGAGGATGAAATTGACTCTGTGGTAGTAACTAGGGAATGAAGTCAAAGTACAAATTGCAGGGCTGTAGCACGATCGTTGTTTATTCCATCCTTCCTTCCACACTGAGATCTCAAAAGCGAACAGGAAGTCTTATCAGGAGGCACACAATATGAAGAAGTCTCTGGTGTATGAAGCCACATCTTCAACCACCCTTAACGGCATGCGGTTTCTCAGCAGATTTGATTTTTGCAGAGGCCTCTCATAAAGACCACTTCAGCTTAATTTATAAGCAGCTATGTTCTGGATTTAACATCTCTAGGTTTTAATCTGTACATTACAAAACAACCTGAGTTTATTGCCTGGAGTCAGGAAACATCTAATCAAAGACACAATTTCAAAGTCTTTTGTACAATCAATAGTTCAGCAGAATAAACTCTCATATGCCCCGCTACACAGCAGTAGGAGAGGTGCAGCCAGACTGTCAGCGTACACAGCAAACTAAGACACCATAATAACCATGTGTGTGATGACACTTGCAACAACAACCACATTGCAACAATGCACTCTCAAGGTGCCATCCACTCTCGTATCACATGAAACACTTTTTGATCATCTTTCCTCTAATTTGGAGGTGAGACGTCTCCCTAATCAAGGCAAGAGGGTTCTAAAAAACACCCCAAAAATCAATCTTGTATTAGAGACCACAGAATCGTGAAGAAACCTGTGGATGAGCTACCTTTTTTACATATCAGGGGATTTAGTATCATCCCATCACAGAGTTCTATTATCCTCTGGAGCCCAGAATATATATCACTATGTATATTATGTGTACGTACCCCTCACTCACACAAATAAAAACTTAATGTTATGTGTTTAAAAAGTCGTTTACATATAAAGCAAACTGCAAATATCTATTATAGAAGGGCAAGCTTATTATTAAAATGTGCTCTGGATAGTCTTCATTCATAAGAAAACAAGACTGGAAGAAACCACCCAAGTCGTATCAATTTGCCAGATTTCTCTTCAAGGTAAACTTTCTTTTCCTCTCAAGCATAAATCCTTTTCACCGTATTAATGAAATACAGGGTGGTTTGGAGATACTTTCTGTGAGGTATGTCTAATAAAAATCACTTAGCTTTATGAGCTTTTTTAGCTTTTAGAAAGTATTAAATATGAAAAAAGGGATGTACTTTGTAAAATAGTTATACTTCTTGATCTTATCTAATTGTATAATTAAAAATTAGGAAAAAGTCACGTAAGGTAGACCAAAGTCCTATTATGGTTCACAAATTTTTAGCTCTAAATGCATTGGTAATAAAAGATGCTTAGACTACTCTAAGTTATTCACTACAATGTGGCACATAATAAATAAACAATAATTTATTCTCCACAGCATCTAAGGATTCCAAAGCATCATACAAATATTGAATTAAGCTTCCTAATAAGATAAGTAAATATTATATCTGCATAAAGGACAAGAACAGAAATCTATGCAGTGTCCAAAATCACCCATATTCCAACTGTTGCAAAAAAGATTCACTGGCTCTAAGACCAAACACAAGCTTTTAAGGCCAGACAGACAAATCAGCAAGAGCTGTGCCTCTAGTCCTACAGGGCAAGTTGCCCTATCAAGGCAAGTGAACTGAAAGTGTTCCATTAGTACTTTGATGGAGATGGCAGAGTGTACAGGAGAGTATGAAAGATTTAATCATCAGAAATGCACTCTAAGAGGGAAAGGCAGAAGAACCTAAGTGAAAAGTACTTTAAAAGGAATCAAAGGAACATGATGACTACAGCTAACAAGCTAATGCCTTTTGCTACCCATAAAAAAGCATGATAGAGTTATAGGTGAACTAGATGAAACTAGTAGTATAAATGGTCATAATTTACAGAGTACACACATTTTTGTTGTGCATCATTCAAAAGTGATAGAATGTTATTTTGTAGAAATTTCTGCATTTTGTAGAAATGACTTGAGTGCAGACAGGAATTTAATAGAACCACTTGTAACTTTTGAACACTAAAAAATCTTCAGTATCCCAGCCAAAAAACCTTAAAATGTGATGAAATCTGTATGGCTGCACTCTGCAAAAGAAAGATGAAGAGCATACTATTTTACTTCCACTTTAAAAAAACTTTGAACTGCAGTAAATATTTAGAACCAGGAAGAATGTAATCTCTTAAGAACCAAAAGGAATGGAATCTAATTATGAGTGCTGCTGTGATAAAAGCACTGAATCCTACTGTGTTTGCAACTTCATGAGGAAGCAAGGTCTCATTGTTCTGCCCACAGACATGCCTGCAAATGTAGGAGAATTTTTGATGCAAAGAAAAGACTGAAACACTATTCTATACTCACCCGTCTTAAGGCAGCAACATTTAGTTGCTTTCCACTTCTACCTCCAGCAAAGACCATCCATATTAGAGTGGTAGGATATGTCATTAACATTTTGAAAAGCTATAAATACAACATAACCTGTTTTAAGTGATCGCCATCCACATGGATGCTTCTCCATCAGCTTGTGGACTTCTTGCTTAGAGGTTGTGCAACAGCAAAATTTTAACCCACTGCTACTATCAGTTCTGATACTCTTATAAGGTTCCAGGACATGTCTTAGTCACACTGCTTTCAAGTCAGCTATCTACAAAACTGGCAGCTATGATGATGCTTCAGAAGCACCTACAGCATCTATAGTCATACTCAAAGGGGATATTTTGACAACTCAGATTGAAAAATCCATTCTTCCCAGAACAAGTGCATCTCTTGTTCATTAGTGTTCTGTTCAGTTCAGTTGACCTTGGTTTTACCTCAAACATTGATTGCTGTAACATTCGGTCTGCTGCTCTGCCAGCAGTCTATAGGATTCCAACAAGGAAATGGTTAGAAGGAAAAAAAGGATAGCATCTTTCTCTCTCAAAAATCAAGGAATGGTTCAGCTGAATATAGACATCTAACTTCGAACTTGTCACTTTAGTCTCCCTTTACTCTTGACAGAGTGCTAGTCAGTATTGCCAGTATCATCTCAGATAAGATTCATGTTACTCTAAACTAGACATTTGCACATGATCAGATGAGTCAAGCACCATTAAAATTCCTCTCCTTTAACTCCAGGAAGGTCCTTGAGTACCTGGCACAGCTATAGACAGTGAAACATGAGCCTTAGTACAGAAATTCTGTCGTTCCACAGTCTGCCTTAACTCTGTGTCTACACACAAACACTGCACTGGCTTACTTATATTAAAGATGACGATAACCACATTGAAAACAAGGGATCAAGTTGGAAATTGTGAAGCATCTTGCACAGCAAGCTGTTTCAAGTGCCATTGCCTAGTAGGAATGGACCGTATTTTAAACTTGATAATTAATACCAAGACTAAATTTTTGTTGTTAGCCAGAAATGGCATTAATACCAAAAATAATTAAAATTTTAAAAAATCCAAAACTCCACAAAACTAAGAAGACTTCATAATATAAATAACAGAGAGGAAGAAAAATATGATCAATAGACAAATTAAAGAAAATACTGCATTTAACAGTAAAAACAGTAGGTACTCTACAATTTTGCAGCTCATCTGAGAAACAATAGGACAGAGAGAGTTGTGCTGCCTTTTCCTTGTTTTTCAGTCTTTTTTTTTCTCTTTCTTTTTATCATAGATGTGTAAATTATCAAATCTAATCATGATAGCAATTAAAGAACCATCAGAGTAAAGAATTCCCTGTAATTAATGCACATACTGGGTAGACAAAAGCATTAATATGGGAATTTTTTTATATGGCTAAGTCCCACCCAAATAGCAGATTTTTCATTGGAATAACACCCTGAAAATAATCTAAACTAAGGGAGAAAAAAGAGGCTAGCTTTTTTTAAAAAGAAAATAATCTTTTCAAGGAGATCATGTGTGCACTGCTACTAGCTTTTGAGAAAAGTTTAATTATAATCTCTATTTTGCTTCCAAAATGGAAATAAAAGAAAATTCCTTGGTCTTTGCCTCTTCTTTCAGAAACCCAAATGCCATGCTACACCAATCTGTGTGCCAGGCCACTCTCTCCTCAAGAGGTCTTCTAACATTTTCATTTATTTTGTCATCAACTCTCAAACTAAGACATCAAAGAACTGGAGATACTTGGCTCTGAGGGATTGCCGAACAACAAGAAATACAGCAATTTGATTTCCTAACAAAACTCCAAAGTCAACCCTTCCCTGCTGTACTGACAGTTATAGACCAGAAAAATTTTTACCTCCATGGATGCACAGTAAACCTTCCCTTCATTATCTAGTGACAGGCTAGATATGCTCAATCACTTCTCCCTCTCCTGTCTGTGCAAAAAAACCCCAGTTACAATCTTACGTATGCATATAATACTCATGGTATTTCCAAATTCCTTTGATACCTGGGAAAGGTGTTTGGTTGTCTGTTACACCAAAACAAAATCATAGCTCCTTACAGTGATCCAATGCTTGCTGTATAGAGAGATCATTTGGATTGGTTTGCCTTTCATAGTCTACTGTGCCCTCCTTTATTTGCCAATGGCCAAAGCACTCACTGGCTTCATGGTGAGCTGGGCTCAGTCTGTGATCCTGCAGATCTTATACTGCCTTGCTTATGTCTTACTGACATAGTTAATGATAGTGCTGCGGAAAACACATAACTGGCTGTCTAATTATTTTCCAGTCTCTCTGGAAAACACACACTTCTTACTTGGTCAGTTCAATCTCAACATGAAGCTTGATTACTGAATAAGAAGTGCACTCCATGGATCTGTCACTTACCTGCTCTGAGAAAAACTGACACACATCGAGACCCACCATAAATTTAGTTACCCAGAACACAATAAGGCTGACAGATGGTGGAAAAATCCTACTAGACCATATGTAGGACAATAATTTCCTGATTGGCATCAAAGACCAGAAGAAGATTTCCTGATCTATCAATTTCAACCCTTTCTGGTTTCAAGAATTCCACCTTAAAATTTCTTAATTTTTTTAATATTATTTTTCCTTTTGGAAAATTGAATCAGAATGTTTTAATGATCAAGAACCTTCTTTGAATTTTCAGCCAAAATATCTTTATGGCAGCTTATATGTATTTGTTCCGGTGCTATCACTACCCCTTATCTAGAAATTGTTCGTAAGTACCAGGCAGATCAATAACAAGATAAATTGTTGAAAGTTTAAATGTTTGGTTGCAATATGGGTGGGAAAATGGGCTTAAAACAGGCATATTACTATTTATAATAATAAAGGCATTAGTGTCCTTTCAACCACATCAGGGAGAAAATGGGAGCTCTTGGGGTTTTCCCTATATTTGTTTGACCCTAAAAATGTCAAACAGTGATTATGCTTACAATTCATGAAACACAACAGCATGTATATTTATAGAAAAGCAGAACCACTCTTGTACAGAAAACTCGTCTTTCTGGAAATTAACAAAACTTGTTTAACTCCTCATATGTCTTAATCTTATCTTCAGCAGAAACTGACATTTTCTAGGTCATTTGCTTTTGTGTAAAATATTGTACTTAGAGAATGATGTTTCAGCTGTACATTTCACATGAGAATTATTCTGTCTTTCAGTTCTGCAAAGTTCTACATATGTGTTTTCTTAGTCAAGTGGACATCTCAGTCCACTTTTTCAGGGTATCCAATCAAGGTTTCTGTCACTACTATTCATTTCAAAGGAAGACTCTAGTATGAGGTAAGATATTATGAAAACAGTAGGATCAGTCTTTAATTTATTTGGAAGCCAAAACTTTGTATTTTTCAAGTGTCAAAGTAAAAAAAACTGTTCAGAGGGGAGTCGTCTTTCCTGCTCCTCTGAGTGATTTATTAGTTCAAGTAGGTGTCTTAATTTTTAAAGCAAGGGAGAAATGACTCCTCTGACTCATCTGGTCACTAGTGGTATTCACCTTATATACATATCAGTTAAGGTCTACGGATAAGAAAAATTCAATTACTACATGATAAAGCAGATAGGAAAGTAAGATTTTATGAAAACTCTATGAAAGATTTTTGTTTTCTGTTCAGTTTGGGGATTTTTTCTGCAGTTTGCTTTGCTGTACAAGAACATGAACCTTCCAAGTAAAAGCTTCTTGAATTACTCTGAATACCAATGTTTTCCATGAAAACCAGAAACAAAGTTCATATTACACATTCTAGGCAAAAATACTTTCATCCTGTTCTGTCACAGAGGATGAAGGAGGGACTGCAGCCCCATTCTACTTGAGGAAAATATGAGGAAAATATCTGTGAAGTATTTATGTACTAAATGTCAAATTTTATTTTACTTCAAAATTATAACTTTTTATGTTGCCAATACGCACATAATTTGGTATATGTGGAGCACAGATTCTGCTTATAAGCATTTCTTCCCTCTTTCTGCTATATTACATATATTTTATTAATACATTAAGGTGCCCGTATTTATTGTTGATGTTCTGTGCAGCCACAAGTAGAAAAAGCATAGGGTGACAGGTTATTCAATTCAGCCTATATCTCATCTCTCTTGGATAGGGGTTTGACTCCTTTCATGACAGTGATAGAAATAATCACATAATTTTGTTCTGTCTTTAATCTTCACATAAATAAACATATTGTCCACTCACTAAAAAATTGTAATATTGGAAAAGGATATGCTCTCTACACACTGTAATATTGTTAATTTCTCATCACTTTTGAACTCTGTAAACTACAGGCAGCAAAATATATAATACTTCTGGTCGTAAACAAAGGTACCCCACCAGGACCAAGCAGCCCTTGGCGAGGAATTAGGGGTCTGAGTTTATTTATTCCCGAGAAACATCTCAAGCCTGCTCAAAATGGTGTCCAAAAATTCTGTATCCCCAAAAGGATGTATCTTTGTCCTTGGTTTACCAGGGCACAAAAAAGTCCAAAGCAAACCAAACAAATCCCATAGCTGAAAATGTTTTAATAGATAAGGTGTGTATTGGCACACACCGGCAGCCAGGGCACACACCGAAACAGAGCTGAAATGCAAGGAACAGATTTATTTCACTACCTCGCTGGCAATGCCAGGCAGCAGAGACACACAGGGACACGGGCTCCATCCAGCTTAGTTCATCCTGGGGGACAGGGACACACAGGGATAGGGATCCATTACACTCAGTTCATCCTCCTGGAAGGGGGGGGCACTGCCTGCCCCAGTGTACCAAAGGGCTCCATGCACGCACAGTTTATCAAGAGATTGTGCTTCTATAACCTCCGAGCCTTTGATCTCTTTCTCCCAGCAGGAGGCTCAACTATATCAGTGGGAGTATGTTACCTCTACACAGGAACTCTACTTTTTGAAACAGGCTGAGGATGAACAACCCTAGGCATAATAAATGGAGTTTTCTCAACCTGAAATTCTTGACATTCCCACCTGCAAGGTCAGTTGAGCACATTTACTATCCTCCTCACCGTTCTTCCGTTTTTAATTATTTCCTCCCAATACTGTTTTTCTATTACACCAACTGTTTGAAGCTAAAGATTTCACCAGATACAAATAAAAATTCAAGAATTTGAGAAGGTGGATTGTATTTAGCCTAAAAGCCTGTATATGCTCTACACATGGAATACGAGGAATGTAAATAATTTTCTTTATGTGCAGTGTTAAAACCAATTTCTCCCTAATTTGCTAGTCACCAAATGAAAGGGGAAGAAATTACTAGCAGATAACCTGCATCTTGCAAACACTGATGAACATTTCCAGTGCACATCTGTTGTTGTAGGCTGAAAAGTCTCCTCAGACAACATGCTGTATATGAGCACTCTGCTTCTGACTGTACAAAACGATTGACAAAACTAAATAACTTCTAACCCTGGTCAGAAGTACATCACAACCCTAAAATTACCTGTTACCATCATCTTGAAATATGCTGATATAAATAAACTCTAAAAGTGTTCTATTTTACATGACAAAAGTAAAATTCATCTTAGGCAATCATTAAAACTTTTAAAATTACAGTTTCTATGACATGCTTCTGTTCTAGCCATCCTTACTTACAGAAGTGCCTCTTGACATCAGTAGGAAAACATATGAATAAAATAAGTTTAGAATCATCTATCACTCAATTCTTGTGAGATGCTGATTCTTCTTATTCCTAGAGCAATTTGACTGCTCTCAGAGAAGTTTCTCAAACTGTACAAGTAAAAGAAGACTCAAATGTTACTGTTATTTATAAAACAGGTACTTACCTTTTGTCTTCTTGCTTCCCAGTGGATAGGTATTGAATTCTATCACAATGAGGTAAATTTTTTTTTTTGTGTTCCATTTATGACATCCCTGTGACTGTGCTTTGAAATTATTACTGTGAATTGTCCTTTTGGCCACTTCTTCCATTTTTTCCTATCCTAAGCATTAAGTCTCATACACCATATCCCAGTTATTTTTTCTCATTTCAGAAGAAAATTTATTAAGACATAAAAATTATGGAGAACACTGCACCCAGTGTTCCAATATCAATGGAACAACAACATTGAACAACAAATCTGAAATATATACTACTTCATAGTCCAGAGGAATCAGATAGTAACAGATTTTGTCATCACATCACTGCTGAATTCAGTTAGTACTTGAAGATGGTCCTTACTCTCAATAAGAGTATTGGCATATGTTCTCAACAAATAGAGAATGTGGGTCTCCATTAAAGATGGCTCCTTTTCCTCTTATTAAAAAATCATTCAAAGTTAATCAATTTCAGTAGAGAAAATTATAATCTAGCTTGTGTTATTAATAAGTTTGCCATGAAAGAAAGGCAATAAAAAGTAAGCATCTTATGGAACTTTCAGATCTTCAAATGTAATTCTTCAATTACTTGTAACTACTTTAACACAGTACCAGTGAGAAGCTGTGCTGTCAGAAAAGCATTGCCACTAAGTAAGGATGCATGGAAAGCGGCTTCATTTATGTAGGAAACTCATTGCTACATCAAAGGAGGCACATAATGTGGCACTATAGAATCAAAATGCTTGACATGCTCTCTACCCATTGTAGCAACTTTTCTTCTAAGGCTATTACAGCGCCAAAGAACTGATGCACATAATCCGAAAGGGAAAAAAAAAAAAAAAAAAAGGAAGCTCAGAGAAATTTCTCCCAGAACGTAGCGAGCATATGAATGAATTACCAGCAGCAGTAAAAAGAAATACTAAATTTTCCACGATTGTCCACGGGGTGGCGCGTGAGCCATGTAGTGTTATGAGCGGCAATACTGCAAATTCACAGTTCTGTCTTCCGTGAGGGTATCTGATTGGTCTGGGGCCAAATAAATACTTATAATTATCCAGAGTAATTCACAACCAGGATTTATTTTCTGGCAAGAACTACTTTCATTAGTTAAGCTCCCTAAAAGTGTTCAACAATAAGTCAAGCTCCTTACCACACTACTGGCAACGATGGTTTGAGCATTAAATTTCCCCTAAGTGTTTTTTTTTTTTTTTTTGGTGATAATTTCCATTCTTGGCAGTATCGCATCCATCAGAGCTTTTACATAGAACAAGTAGAGCTGTAAGGAGAGAAAGATATGACAAATACAGATATAGCCAATCAGAACACAAAAAGAAGATCTTCCTGAGTCCCCCGTACCTTGAGTCATAACTGATCATAAATTGC
This sequence comes from Polioptila caerulea, assembly GCA_013397295.1. NCBI lineage: Eukaryota > Metazoa > Chordata > Aves > Passeriformes > Certhiidae > Polioptila > Polioptila caerulea. Next base: position 250,701 of record VYXF01006532.1, on the reverse strand, counting down.
TAATCACAAATTGGTAAAAGATATGCCTGAATTTACCTACTTCAATCAAGATAGCAAAGACTAATACCTTCTCACAGTCATTACATAGATGTGCAGTTGTATGCACTGCTCTCTGGAGAGCTGCAGCCATTAAAAACAACAAAAGAAATTCTTAAGATTAATTATCGCTTGCTAATACAGTGTAGCAATAGGAAGGAAAGAGAGAAGCCAGAACTGTGCCCCTAGCCCACAGTTTTTTATAGGCTGCAAGAAGTATTTCAAAAACATTCAAACAGTTCATTGCTACCACAGCAACCTTCAAACTGCTCCCCAACATTGCAGAGAGATTTTAAGTATAATTTGCAAATTTCCAGTGGGAAAGTAAGTGGTTTACTTGCTTTGGCTCTGAGATGAGGGCAAATGGTTTCACTCACCCCACCTGAGTTTCTTCATCAGTAAAATCATTTGAGGTTCTTATTACCTTCCTTTGGGAAACTGAACTCAGCACTGAAAAAATCCAGTAAGCAGTATTATAATTAGTCCAGATAGAGTAATCCTTTCTATGAGTTAAATACTGCTAGTTAGCAGCATTTACTTTCAAGAAAGTTCTATATTCTGAATACTTCCACGAGTCCTGTTTCTATGATACTGGAAACCCAACAGTCCAAGCAAGGTGATCAGGTGAATTCTACAGTTGGGGATAGAAAAATATCATAACTATTTATCATTTATTTTTTAATATATTCTAGGGGTAGCTAGTAAACACAAGAAATATTTCAAAGTAGATAACATTTTATAAATTACAGTATTATAATTATGACAAGTTTTAAGCTGTTTTCAATTTTTATTTTTGCATGTTGTGCACTTCTGTCCATGCATGGAAGAACTTGGTCCCTAGGTACTGTTGACAAGGTTTTCTTCCATGATCTCTGTAGCTAAACTATTTTTTTCATAGTTTCTGCTGATTTTATGGTATTTGGTTTGGTGAGTTTTGTCCTCTTTCAATTATTTCTGTAAACTTCCATCTCTGAAATCTGCACTCTTATTTTATTCTTTAACGTGTATATGTAAGAATCTCTACTAAAGACATCCTCTCATTGGTATTAATGTTTGCCCAACCAAGGAATCTCATTGTCCTTCATTAATTTTCTCCCAAAGAGTTTCAAACCACTGCTGGTAAAAAAAAAAAAAAAAAAAAAAAAAAAAAAAAAAAAAAAAAAAAAAAAAAAATACAGATATCATGGGTTGAAGCTTTTGCAATCAATTTCATGCACATTTTCTGTTGTTTTGTTGGTTATGTGTTTTTTTTTTCCCCCAGGAAAACCAATGCTAGTGTTTCTGAATGATGTTTTCCTAAAATTATATGCTCTGGAATAAATAACAGAAAATTATTTCACTAAAACTGTAGAAAAAGATAAATTCTGGGTCTGCATTAACATTGCTGCAACATTTTTGTTTATATAGCCAAAAAGATCATGGCCTCACTCTGATGTGTAAATCACTGAGTAATTGGCAATTACTTGCCCCCCTATAAAAGGGCATATAAATAAATGAAAATAAATAAATAAATCTTTTCTTACTCTATTTCCCTTAGCTCAAATAATATAATGAAACCTAATATTTGTTTACAAGAATGAAAGATCCCCAGATTCCTACAGTGACTGAACCTTGCAAAGCATGGTACTGTCAGTCCTGATTCTTCCTTTTGTCTCTTTGAAGTTAAAGGTAATAACTATTCTTCTAAAAAAAGTTATGAACATTTCCTCATTTCTTGTTGAGTCTCAATTTCTTCTTCTGCACTCCTGTTGTCCTCTGCTTTAGCATATGATGAAAATAACATTCAAAAGATACACAAACTTCCTGACTTGCTTGTACTATTTGCTTGTACTATTGTACTATTAAGTGCTGTAGTCAGGCAGTTTTATACCATGGACAGCTCAGAGCTGACTATTCCCTATTCTTGGCTGTTGTTCTTAACATCACTGGGTATTTAAAAGAGAAAATCATTCAGATTAAATCTTCCTAATGCGAGCTGCTTTAAAAATATGCAGTAAAAATAAGACCAGTTAGTTTTCACAAATGACTAGATGTTTCCCTCCCCAGTCTGTTGGAGTGAAAATGAAACCTTGAAAACAGAGACCCTTCTCTTTCTGTTGTTTCTATCATTTGCAAATTGGCTACATTAGCTGCACCTCAGGAGTGATGATTATGGGGTCTTTTGGAAATAGCAAGTAGTAAATCTCAGTCTTGCTGTGAAGACTAATGCTTGTCACATTATTTCAAAAGAATAAAACAAATAGCAGACCAATTCATTTTCTTCTCAGGAGATACACAAATGCTACTTTTAAAAGAAAAGAAAAGCAGCAGCAGACCACAAGCAGGACTCTGATGGCAAGCATAGGTTATTTCCACATATTTTCACTCTCTCCAATTCAGTTCCTCACCATCTTCACTCTAATGCCACCTACCAGGAGCACAGATGTTCAGATGATGTGGATTCCATTTGCTTATCCTTCTTCATGATAAGCAAATTGCAGCAATGTGATCAATTAATGTCCTTTGAGAAATTATATGCCTGAAAAATCACCCAGTAGATGAGAATTTAAGGGACCCATGATTTACGTTAACCACAAGGTAGTTATGCCGTTCAAATACAATATCTTGTAAACAGAAAAATACACTGATGGAGGAGTCACGAAAGAAATCTATACTTGGGATCACAGAATGTGCAGTGTTCTTGAACTCCCAAAAATTGATAAAAAGAAAATCTTTGAATTTACAGGACAGATACTTTAGGGATAGAGATCTCTCTCTTATTTCTTATTTCAGTTAGAGGCTTACAAATGCACAGAGACAGTCAAGAGTCTTGGATGCTACTGATCATCAAATGAACGAGGGGATTTCGGATTTGGTTTTTTAAAGTGCAATTGCAAACACGCCCAGAGAAGATGTGGATGTCCCTTGCCTGGAAGTGTTCAAGGTCAGATTGGATGGGGCTGTAAGCAACATAGTTTAGTGGAAGGTGTCCCTGCCCATGGCAGGAGGACTGTAACTGAATGATCTTTAAGGTCCCTTCCAACCCAGGCCATTCTATGAATCTATGTTAAATCATACCTTTTTTCTTCTTCTTCTTCTTTTTTTTTTTTTTTTTTTTCCCTCTATATTGATACTATATATTGATTCCCTCTATTTTGATACTATATCAGTATCAAAATAATTGGGAAAGAGACTATTAAGCAGGAGTTGCAGATGATGAAATTCCAAGAGAACTGCACACACTCTCTCATTTATCTTTCAAACACAACTCTGTCACACTCCAAGTTTGGCACATCATGCCTAGGGTGGGCCAGATGGCTTTTTAAAGAATTGCATTTGTAGTAAGATAAAAAATAACTATTTACTGAAAGGATGTTGAAGCCAAAGCACCAAGTTTAACATTGGATGCAATCACAAAACAGCCTAATATTCAATATAAAAATAAAATAAATTTGTTGCTTTGATTCTAAATGGAAGAAAAAGAAGCCAGAAGAGAAAAAAAGGCATTTTATGTCTAACAGAGAAGAATTCATCTAACAGAATGAAAATACACAGCTCTTGGGGTTCTAAACATGACCACGATGGTCATACTGGGACACACAATCTTACCTTTGGGTTTGTTTTTCATTCCATAAAGTATTCAAGCTTGCCAACAACTTGTACTGCAGCCCCAATTACAAGGTGATTTCAGGCACTCGTGTACTGTGGAAATTCTCAGTATTTTGCTTTCTGAATTCATCTGGAAAAAGAGCAATCAAGACTTTTGTTTTTGGTGGGGGACGAGCAATTAATTTCCATGTGTATGTGGCATACTCAGTGGATAATATACATGAACTATTCCAGGTCTCCATAGGAAACTGCTGTCATGGCGCCTCTGAAGGCTAAACTGTAACACATTCCAGCTGTGGGCAAACAAATGGCTTTGGCACTTACCAAAAGATTTCTCCTGATGGAAAATTTATTATTGCCATTTTTGTTAAGCACAACAAAATATTATAATGAGGAGCACTGAACAAAATATTAATTAGAAATTTCTGCATTGGTGCAACACATTCAAAGGAAATGGTATTCAACCACAACTATTTCTTTATCTTGTTATGAAAGAAATTATTAGTGATTAAAATGAAACAGAAAAGGAAAATAATGTCATTAGTATAAAAAAATCTAGATGGCACATTGGTCAAATCCTGAAAAGTGAGGGAAAATTGTTTGTAATTTCCACCCACATGCCCCAAGAATTACCAACAAAAATCCTTCTCTAGTTTTGGTGTTGGAGTTGTGGAGGTGAATTCTTAGCACAGCTCTTATACTGCGAGTTTATATCTCCTTCAGATGGGAAAGGTCCACAACCAGGGCCCTCAGAAAAACCCTCTGCCAGTATTTGCTTGTTTATGTCTGTAGCAGAGAAGTAGAAAGCTTAGAAAACGTGTTTCTTTCCCTATCCATGAATGGAACAAAGGCATTTGGAACAAGCCCAGATCTTGTCAGGTTGAGATATATTCGTGCAGTGAATAGTTCCTACAAAGCCTTCTATACCTAATACAATTTACCAACGGCCAAATGCCAAAACTATTTAGTGTAACTTGGAATGGAACAGCAAAACAATGATGGTTGTACGCCTTTGCCAGATACCATATTCTTCCAACTGTACATCATGGAAAGAGTGTAAACCTGAAAATAGAGAGTGCAGTGAATTCCTTTAACTGCTCTGAATTTCATATATATGTAAAAACGTTATGCTTTCTCTTTAAGGAGCTCCTTCAGTAGAATTCTATGCATATCTAAGCATTAAGATCAGCCTGTATGCTCACGTTTTGTAGAATCAGGACTACAGCTTTCTAAATCTCCCTAAGAAAACATAGCAAGGAATTGTTTATTATTTCATATAAGTTGTTAGGGAATAATTGGCATGGATTTAATGAAAAAAATCCTAACAAGGTTCATGTGAAGAATTTTCATATGAACTGTTTAAATAAGTATAATGAAAAAAAATTTGCAATGAAAATGTAAATCATTCATCATATATTCTGGACACATAAAAAGAAGCACTTTGATACTTATCAAAAAGTTAACAAACACAAATTGGCACATGTTTGAATGGATAATATATGAAAGTAAATAGTCTCTTAATACAAAGACTTGAAGAAACATTTCAGAGAGAGCTGGGGAAGAAAATGGCACATTTCTTGTATGACTCTTACAATAGCTAAATGGGCTTAATTAGTAATGCACAATAATCGCTGTTCTAAGAGTGACATTACATTGTGTGCAAAATACATTAGAAAATTGCAGGGCAGATTAAAGGAAAGTAATTGTATCATAAATACAATGCATACTTTTGGAGTACTGTAATTCTAGATGAATGGAATGGAATGGAATGGAATGGAATGGAATGGAATGGAATGGATGGAATCCTTCAAAGACATCAAGGATGAATGCCAAAGAATGAAAAGAGCTATCGAAGTCCAAGGAAAAAATTGGCCAAGAAGACACAACAATTCAGTATTCTTTCCAAGAAGACCTCACCATAAGTGGTTTACTAGCAAATTTCTCTTGGTGCATTGTAAGGAATGGTGAGGAAATCCTGCATGCTTTCTATATCTCTGCAAAGCTCCAGATGTCAAACAGTGAATGCAACTGCCCTTGTTTACATAGTCTGAACATAAGATGAATTTTGGTACTAACTTACAAAATGGCACAAGATAGTACCTTCCTTATACTTTCAGGACTCAAAATACTAAATCCTAAAGGGAAAAAAATACTTTCCAGGGCTTTGGATTAGATTTTTGCATTAATCAAGGTAAACAAATATCTCTCAGAAAGATTGAAGTCATAAGCTATGAAAGTTTTCACCCATTGCTGAAGCATCTTTAGTGTCCTGTATAACCATGGCCAATGGGTGTGTTTAACAAAAGATTCAAACATCTTGGTTTTGGTGGGACATGAGGAAGTGACAATGGCTGCAGCAATGGGGTATTTTCCCTGTTTGGAAGAATTATTCTTTGCCTGATTGTACTTTGGGTGTGGAGTCAAATATTGTAGGTCTGAAACTGGTCACTCTTGCAGGCCCAAGGACCCACCCTGAGGGCTTACCCTGGGAGTCTATAAAGCTTCCTTCCCTTGGATATGGACCTCTGAAACAAATCCAGAAAATTAAAATAAAATTCAATTTCTACTTTGTAACCTCTCTGTGTCCTTTAAAGGGTTTTTTTTGGAGCTGAAAACTCACTGGAACTTCAAACAAGAAAATCTCATCGTTATCTGACTTATGATGAGTGCAGGGCATGGAATGGAACAGAACAGGACAGTTATGTTATCCCCAGAGTTCTGCATGACAAGGTCTGACCCAGGTCTAAAGGCTCCACCCTGGGGAGCAGCTCTCTGCAGTGCAGGTCCCAGGCCCACCCAGGAGACAGGGGCAGAGATGGGCACACCCACAGCAGGGCTCAGGCAGGGCCTCAGGGTCCCAGGCAGAGGTGGGACCTCTGGCAGGAGACGGGGTCCCAAGGAAGGGACACCCCCACCCCAAGAACCTTGACATAAGTAGACTTGCACTACTATTGTTCTCAGTTAAAGAGATTGGTGATTGTCCACTTTGGAGGCAGAGTATTGGGCCAAACTGACCTTCCCTTTGAGAGAGTGCTGCTTTTCTGGCTCTTGTGGTTTAGTATGTTCTTCCATGGCAAACAGCTCACACATTCTAAAAATGAGTATGAGAAAAAAAAAAAATCCATGGGTAATCAACAGGTACTGCTCACCTCCAAAAAATTTTTAAACATTTAGTTCAGGAGCATGTCCTGCTTGAGGTGTGGGGTTTTGCCATCCTGAGGAAACCTAGAGAAACTGGACAAGCACTTGAAAACTTTCAAAAACTGCACTCCACACCTGGTGTTTGCAAATTTGCGCTGATGGTCAAATGATCTCAAGATGATCCATAGCGCTCATCCTCATCAGAAGGTTCATACTTTTATCACATGAGGAGACAGAGCCAATGGCTTGGCTGGGGCATGGTTATGGCTACTAAATCCCTTCTGGTAGCGCAGGGCTGGGAGGAAATGTCATCAGAGATTATCTCAGCACATACTGGTAGGGAAATTAGAGAGGGGAAGAAGAAAAGAAAGGATGTGCAGGAAGGAATAGTTCGCCTGGAAAAGGGCCTACAAAAATAATCTAGTCTAACTGCCAGACCACTTCAAGGATGACCAAATGTTAAGGGCATTGTCCAAATACCTCTTAAACACTGACAGGCACAGGGCATTGACCACCTGCGCACTTTCTGCAAAGCCTGACCTCACTTACAAAGATCATACAATTTGTATTTCCTCCTGACTTCCAAGAGGACATCCCTGCTCAGCCAAGCTGGTCTTCTGACGCATTTTCTTGACTTAGGACACAACAGGATTGTCTGATCCTATGATGTTAAAAGGTAGTTCTTCAAAACTGACCACCACATGTGGACACCTTAGCCTGAAAAAGCACTTTCTCAGGGGACAATGTTACTGGCTCTCTGACCAGCTTTGAGTTTGCTCTCTTGAAATCCAAGACAGCAATTCTGCTGACATTTTTGCTTATCACACCAAAAGCTCTAAATTCAATGATCTCAGGATGATTGTGACTAAGACAGATACTTACCATTACATCTCCCATGAGTCCTTCTCTTTTGATAAAAGTATTAGTCGAAGAGGGCATCTTTTCTTTGTTGTCTCACTGAGTATTTGGAACGAGAAACTACCTTCCACAAACTTGAGAAATTATAGATCACTTATTCATGGCAGTAGGTTTATTTTTATTTTCCATCCCGTGTTTAAATTATTTACAATGACATACATTATTAACTCCAAAACTTATCAGGTGATACCTTATGAAGGGGATCATCTACTCTCCTGAATTTTTTTTTCAATCTACACAAATAAAATATTTCTCCCTGAATACACCCTATTTGCAGGTTCAGCAGAAAATATTTAATATAGATTTGAATTCAACTACTTCTCTTTGTTGGTCTGCTTTCCATTGAATTTTGCACTTCTCAGCTCTTTGCATAGCTCCTTTCAATGGGAATGAAGAAGAATTACATCGCATTTGGCCTTTCAAAGGCCTCATTCTTCTTCAGAAACCAAAATGAAGTTGACTCTTTAATATCCTTGGTATACTTCTATGCTTTCTTATTTAAAATCCCCATGCCGGGGTTAGGGTGTAGAGAGTGGATACCTAGAAATACTCATTTAAAATTTCCCTCTAAAAATTACTTTTACTTTCATTATCTTCCCAGGCTAACAGCCCTGTCTGACTGAGCAGCAAACCCTGTATAGGGAATTGAAGTATACCAGTAAGAGGTTTGTTTTCCCATTTATCCTCCTAGGGAGTCTCACCAATAAACTATAGGAGCCTAGTGCTCCTCAAGTGAAATGCTGAAAGCAAATGAAATGCTGAGGCCCTAAAACCTCAGGAGCTTGGGGTCTAAGATTGAGTTCTGTTTTAGAGGAGGATTTTAGACTTGTATTTCTTGCTTCCAAGCAGATTTCTCATGAACAGCTAGCTCAATGTTCTCCTAAAAGAATATTTATTTGTTTGCTGCAGAATGGGAGAGAAGAAATGGGAGAGAAAATAATACTTATGAATACAGTATAGCATATGAGAAGACTAAAGTATTATTCCGAAAGATGAAAGACTTGTATTAAAAGTCTCTTTCTGAATCAGTGAGAGAATGGACATGAACTTGGGTTCAGCTATTAAACTTCAAAATAAACTATTGACATGGCTTCAATTCAATCTTTAATATATTCCCTAGTTAACAATTGTTATCTTCTATCTGGCCTTCAAGTAAGGTCTGCTGGCAAAATATGTTTCCCTTTCAACAATCAGCCTCCTGCTGCTCTTATTCTGAGGAGGTAATTCTTTGGTCCTTTTGTGAGTGGAAGGGCTGCTCCCAAAACAAGGTAAATGTTCTAAATCCAGGCATAAGCACAGTGGGACATGGGATAGAAGGAGAAGCTTCATAACTGAAGATGTAAACAACCCGTCTGTGGGGACAGTTTACCATTCTTACCATGCCTGAAGGGAGAGTTTCAAAGTGGGATTATCTAAAAGATATCTGCTTAGAGCTGAACAAAACACACAGTTCCTTACTAGCATCCATCTCTTGCAGGAGAAAGTTTCACAGAAGGGCCAAATCAACTCGGCAGCAACTAGTTTCAATCTGATACTGTATTATCCAGCTGTCCCTGAAACATGGCCATAGCTAAAGGAAGCGATCAAGAAATGTTCTCTGAGTAAGCAATTGTCACCTGGAGGCTAAACCTCCATAATGAGGCCAAACTCACTGACTCTTGTCTCAGGGAGATCTAAACTGGCTGCTGGTATAATCCATTTGTTATTGTTCTGGTAGACCTGTTGTGATTGACCTGCATGTGTATGAGCAGCCTGAAGATACCTGCTACTTTCAAGTTTACAGAGGACAGATAATACCAACTACTCAGTGCTAGTTAGAGGTTTTGGAGGTCAGAGTAAAATGTTCTGTTTTTCCAGTTTTGAGACATCAGTTTTGTTGCATTGAATCTGTCCAGCTTGCTTTACAATAGGCATTGTGCTAGTAGGTATCTGTGAAATGAGCTCTGCATTCCTTTGTAGCCAGGTAGACCAGCACTGACAAGTCTGTTATGTGTTGCCATGGCTAGCTCATTTGGACCATGATAATTTTCTGCCACAAGGTGCTATATCGATTACCCTTATATAAGTCTCTAAAGGAAGAGATTAATGATTGCCTAAATGTGTATGTTCCAGGGGAAAAAAATATATTTAAATATACATATTTAAATTATCAGTAACTGTATATGATATAATAATATAATTATAAGCAATAATGCATATTTATATGTTTTTATATGAAATAATTTTATATCCTTCTATAATTAGATCACCTGCCTAGTGGATGAAGAGAAGACAGGGGATGCAGTTTTTCTGGATTTTGATACTCTTCCTTCCAGCATCCTCTGGGGAAGTTGTCCAAGTGTGAGATGAACATGTAATTGGTACATTGAGTGAAAAACTGGCTGAAGGGCAGGGCTTAGTGAGTTGCTAAGAATGTGGCTACATCTGGCTGGTGACCTGTGGTTTTTCCTGGGGCTCAATGTGGTTCTTGGCCTCACCATTTAAAAAAATGTTAAGGTACATGAACCTATACTGAGGAGGGCACCAAAGCTGGAGAAGGAGCCAGATGGCATGTCCTCTGAGGAGTGGCTGAGGACTCTGGACTTGTCTGGTTTGGAGAGGAGGAGGCTGAGGGACAAGTTGCCTCACAGTTCCCTGAGAAAATGGAGATAGATGTGCTGAGCTCTTCTTCCTGGTACTTGGTGCCAGGACACATGGAAATGGGTCAAAGCTGCATCCATCAGATGAAGTTTGGACTTGATGTGAGGAGACATTTCTTTACTCAGAGGCTGGGGAAACCTTGCAAGATCTCCTGAAGAGGTGGACAATGCTTCATGCCTGCTAACGTTTAAGAGGCATTTGGAGAGTCTCCTTAACGACATGCTGTAACTTTTGGTCAGCCATGAAGTCAGTCAGTTGAATTAGATGACTGTGGTCGATCCCTCCCAATTCTCCTCTCCTCTCCTCTCCTCTCCTCTCC
>VYXF01006532.1:199026-240004 GCA_013397295.1 Polioptila caerulea | reverse complement strand
CCTCTCCTCTCCTTTTAGCTTTTTCCAAATGTTTAATTGCAGAATTGTATTTAGGCATACTGAAATAATTTCAACTAGTTAAAATCTCCTTTGAATGTTGGACTGAGGTGTGCAGGATGCATGTCCCCCTTCCAAGGATCAGTCGTTAATCAGAGGTTTATATTGAATTCAGCTGCCACTAGTCTAGTCAGGCATCTGAATGCAGTTGGAACTTAGCTAAAAATCAGATATTTGTGAATGTCTTTATTACTCATGTCTCAGATAGAAATCTGTTATCAGTACAACTGATTCATCACCATCTTCCATAATTTTGCATAAAATTTTGTGAATCTGTAACTCCTTGCATCCAGTCAAATTTATTTGAAAGAAGCTTGAGAGTTCAAAGAGAGAGGGGGGATGGCAGATAGTGAATGACACCGCAAAAATCTTTCTTCAGTAGGAGCTGAAGTGAAAAAAGTGGGGATTTTCTGTTTTTTTTTTTTAGATTTGAGTAAGAGTCCTCTTATCAATATGTGCTTATCTTGGATATTAGTCTGACAAATTCTTCTCTCATTTTTACTCCAGTTTCTGGCCTCCTTTGTTACTAAACTCTACCCTCTCTCATAATAAATGTTGTCACTTAGGAAATAGGAAGACTGTCTATTATTTTTCTTCTATAATGCCTTGGAGGCTTAGATCCAGCATGAAGAATTATTTGCAGTGTAATCACTGGGAATGATTGCTTGTTTCCAACTGCTAAACCAGTAGAACTCAGGCCCGTTGGTCCCACCTATCGAGGGGGATGGAGGGATGTGATTGAGAAAGGAAGGAAAAATTCCATCCTATCATCCAAGAAGTATAATGGTAATACTCCTGGCATGGCTTCATGGCAATCATAATACTCCTGACATCATACAGCATTGGGCATGGCACTCCTGAACAATGTGTTATGGTTTCATCTGAATCAGACACACGGAGAAGACAGACAAGGCATATGCAGAGAACACTCCTTGCACTTCATGTAAAAAGACAGATTGTTTTGCACAGCCCTCGTAATAGTTTCATTTTTACTATATTAAAAAAAAAAGAGGAAGTGGGGAGGGATGAGTTTCTTCACTATTTCTGTCACTTTAATGTCCATACCCCACAGAGAAATATTTAACTCTCTCTGCTCATGCTATGTTTTACACCTATGCATAATATGTCACAAGGTCTTTATTTGACTTTTTATGCCTCTAACCATGTATTAAATATTAAAAGGTATTTTTCTTTGGCAATGCTAGCAAATAGCAAAGAAAATACTAGAGGTTGTGAGTCAAATTATTTCAGGAATTAGAGACAAAGAAAAACCAGCAAAGAGAATGGAAGTGATTTTTCAACTAAGCAGAAATGAGGTAAGTGTTTGAATACTATAGTCCTTATCCAAGATTTATTAGTTTGGTTCTATCAGCTTTAACAGAGCTAGATCACTTTAAAATTATCACTTTGCAATCACTATCTAATTGTAAAACTTAAATAATATTAATAGTCCTTTTTTATTCCTCTAAAGTTCTTGGGAAGCCATGCCTTGAACCAAGATGTGGAGAGTCACCTTTCAGAACTTTCATCAGAACGTTTTAGAGGACGAGGGAAGAAAAAATATGCAATGAAAATAAAGGTTATAATTCTTATTTATGGTTGGAAATACATCTCATTTTTGACTATGAAATGGTTAACGCTGAGCTATGTTATTGTACTTTGCTGGTACACTTTATGAAATTATCAGTAGTATATAATACTTATTGATAGAATTATTCATAGAAGTGAGAAAAAAAATCCCCACTCTTTAGCAAGGAAAGGACTACAGCAGACATAAGAATTTTTAGAATACACATTTCACTGCTTTATACAAGAAGAAACTGCCTTAGGCAGATCCATGTAATTTAAGTCAACACATCCATTATCTATAAAAGAGTTTGATCTCCAGATTGGTGAACAAAAATTGCAACATTTACACTATTCAACAACTAAAAGAGCAAATCTGTTGTTATGCATTTTGCTAACTGCCAGACACTCCTTTGCTCAATAAAAATTATCAAAGTACCCACAAATCAAAACCCCAAAAAACTAAATAGTGGTAGAATTATTAGGATTTGCCCAAGGATAATTTTAAAACTAGGACAATCAGTCAGATCTTCTGCATTCAGCTTACTTCAGGCAAAATCTATCAAATACTGCTGTTTAGAGAAAACACAAACTATAATGTCTAAAACAAGGGCACCAATAATAGGAACTGAATTTTAAATGGTAATACTGAACAAATACACTAGAAATACTCAGCCTAAATAAAATACACTAGAAATACTCAGCCTACATATACATACATACATACATACATACATACATATATATATATATATGTATATAAAATTTTCCCAGAAAACATCCAGTTTAATAACTATTTTGAAAGACTCAGTCTTGGGCTTTAGGCATTTCAGCATATTTTCAAAATCATGTCAAAATATTCAAATATAGATTCTCAAATACAGAGATCAATACTTATGCATAGGGTCATTTTCAATGTAGATATTTCCTGTAAAGTTGGCAAATCAGTTCAATACATAAAGATCAAGAGGCTGTTTGGGGTTTTTTTTTTAATATGAAATGATGTTGTTGTCTTTGCAGATACTAATATGTAGAAGATTCTGAGGTATTTTAATCCAGATAAAAATTAAGATGCCATGGGATCATAATTCTCTTTATAAGTGTTATTCCACTGAACAGAAATACTCTGATAGTTTTACAGCAGCTACCTGAAAAAATATTTGTCCTTTAGTTCACCTCAGAGATTCTGCATAGCTCAAGGACTCTGATTTGCAGAATCAAAGACAGTAGAAAATCTAAAGACAATAGAAGCCAAAAGAAACCTGCTCCTTTACTTTGACAGACATGAATTCATGTGGTTTTTTTCTTTCTTTTTACTATTTCATTTGCTTTATTTTTTGGGGTGTTTACTGTAACTATTTATAATATGAATAAATTTAAATTTAGTAAACAATGTACAGTGAAAATACTGTGCTGAAGCATAGTCCATGTGATAAATACATTATCAATACAAACATTTTCATAAATTAGAATTATCAGCTTTTATTAAATTAAATACCACACTTTTATTACTGTTAATTACAAATGTTCAGCAAATAGGTACAAAATATATTTTGTATATATTATATGTTTCATTTATAAGGGTAATAAAATTAAGCTTACAACTTGCCACTTCTCTGTCTGATAAAACTGGTAATAGTTAAAAAGAGCATGAGAACAGCTGAATTGTCAAAATACATCTATGTGCTCCAATAACCTCTAAACAGTAGGGCTGGAGTGGTGTAGGCTTCCCTTGCCCTTGTCGAATAATCTACATACATCGCCAAGGAGAATGGTGAGCTATTCACTCTAATAACAAGTACAGATACCAAATATATTCTATTAAAACACTTTGAAAATGCAACATAAGATGGACTCTCGAAAATTACTTCATATTTGAGAATTGTATTTATTCAGAATTGTAATGCTAGAGAGAAAGTGATAATTTAAGTTTTGTTGAACTCTGATGTGAAAAGATGGCTGGGGGTAAAATTAGAGGAAACAGAGTAGTTGTATTCACATCCTAACAGAAGTTATAAAGGTATGGGAATTATAGGATGAAATGCAGTTCCTGCTTCCTGGATGGAATGCGGTTGACATGCTAGAAACTTATTCTGTGATGGTTTCCCACACCCAGAATCTGCAACTTTTAGCACCTGTTAAGGGGGATGGAACAGAGTGTGAAACAGATTGTATACATCCTTGCAGAGAGGGGAACTCGATGGAGCTTTGAAGCTGATAAACTGCACAGCACTTGTCAGTCAAGGGGGATAGGAGAAGATGTCTTGCTGCCATGTCAGCAACAGCAGCGAAATCCCTCTCCTCAGATGAAATTGGTTCATTACAACCTAATTGCAATATTAATGCACACGTCCATCCCAAAGTTACCTGGCCCAAGATACAACCATCCCCCACTGAGCATATGGTCTATATTTCATTGACTAGACCTCTAAGAGCAAAGCAAGAGAATTTTGCACCAATCAGTGACAATGATTCTTTATTTTACAGAATTTATTTTCTTTTAATTAAAAATAATTTTGCGCCATCATTATAATTAAAGTCACTCAAGCTCCACTTAAACACAAAGATATAGTATAAAAGTAAGTTGAGAATGGAAGAAAGTCAGGGAAGACTCCACTGTAGCTACTGGGATCAGCTGACAGCCTGAACCTATGGTCTCCCCCATAAGGACCACTACTGGGTGAGAACCATACTCTGTGCATGCTGACTGCTTTTACTGGGGATTAGAGCTTATTTGTGCGTTGCTTTGAATAAGTTTTTGCTGTCAGATACTATCACTGACAATCCTTGAACCTTAACCTGTCACAATTTTCTATTAATAAAGAGTGTTATTCCGTGAAGTGTTAGTATGAGTCCTTCATGGGTGCTGGCAGTCGCTGGCAGTGGGGAACGAACTAGAATAAAGAGGAAGACCCACTGAGGGATGTCCTTTATTCTGTTGTTGTGCGTCCCTGAATAAGTCAGTTGAGTGACCTCCAATCCAGCAGACCTGTTCAGTGTTCAATCAGCAGACCTGTTCCCACTAATGGAATACTGACAGACTGGTTTGACACAAGGGTCTTGGCTTTCCTGGATTGCTGACAGACCAGTCAAATGCTAAGAGTCAAGGACATCTCCCCTTTGTATGTGTAATCTGAGGAGCGCATCCATTTAAGTGGCTATATTTTTGATGAAATCTCACAATCCTATACTATTAGATTCAGTTTTTGCAGGCCCTCCTTCCTTCCAACTGCAATAACAAGGCAGGCCTATGTATACCCAAAACTCCTAAACATCCTTTCCTTAGAAGGTGAGTGATTAAATTCTCCAGAATCAGCTTCTACAAAACAATGGTATTGCTCACTTATAAAAGGATGTGTTGTTAGAAGCAAAAAGATTAAAACCAACAAAGTTCATGGCCTGTTTCACTTATGCGTTATCTTTTCCTTGTAACTTCTAGCAAGCTGCCTTTATTAATGCTTATGCACATTCACAGCGGCCAAAATCTCTAACCTTTGTATCTGAAAATTGGTTTAAAGCTGGACAAAATTGTCTCATGGTATTTCAAAGCTAAAAACTTCTGCTGAGGCATCTATACAAACCACATGTGTAACAATACCAATTCATATGGAAAGCTCAATACTTCCCCAAGCCGAGGGCAATGGAATATAATGTGATAATAAAATCTAGACTGGATAGTGTTTTCCTCCTTCTCCTTCCCCTCTTCAAGAATCACAAATTGCATTTCAGGTACTGGGGGTAGGACTGTCAGTAAGCTCACATTTAGAAAAAAAGATGTCTGCTCACAAACAAGGTGCTCTGACATATGTTCTCTATAAAAATCAGTTGCAAAAAAGGGTTTTGCAGATAAGAATCATTGAGAATGGCTCCACAGTGTGATTAAAACTTCTCTTGTGTAATGTTTCTTCAAAAAGACCAGAGAAATCATCATTTACCATAGAGAGAGAAATTTCTTTCCTCCTTTTCATTATTTTGCCTCTGAAATCCGTAACACATTCACAGCCCTGTGGTGATATTGCAGCTTATAGGCCTCATTATTACCTCAGCTGTGTTTTACATGGACTGTAATCATGGAAAGTAAGATGAAAAAGCTCTAGTATTATTAGCCTGGACATTTTGCTGTAACTGGGCATGGACATCTAAGCTGCAATGGAGTAGGGCAGGTCAGTTTAGGGGACTGGACACAGGTACCTATGATAATGCTTACAACACAGTACAGGGGTTAGAGCAAACTTATTAAAGTGCATTATATTGCTTATTTCCATCTTCACGTTTATAACCTGGCCTCGAGGCAGAATGCTACTTTTTTCAAAGAGACAGGGTATACCAAATAGCAACTTCTGATAGGAAAAATAAAGCAGAAAAAATAGATACAACAGGTATTTATTTACAACTAGCTAAATGACAGATGAATACTCTCAGACAGAATCGACCAAAATTTTTTGACAAAATGAATTTCTTGTGAGTGGTTGAGGAACTCCCACTTGTCAAAATGAAAAACATTTCACAGAAATACATTTATTTTGAAGAGAATTTTATTAGCCCAGAATGAAATGTCTAGTCCAAATGAGAGAAGAGACTCTTACCAAGAATTCAGTGTTTGTCATGGTACAGTAGATCAGTATTTCTGTTGAAACATTTCATGTGAAGAGGTTATGTAGGGCAATAGTTTCAAGGGTAAAGGGGCCACTAACTGCTGCTTTTACGACAAAATGACTGCCTGTGGCAAAAGAGAATGTACCAGGTGGTCTCTGCAGAGCAAACACAGAACTGAGACACAACATCTTGCATTTCCTGCACCCACCTCAGAAATTCCCTTCTTATGAATGGAAATGGGCATGCTCTGTAAGGAGAAATAAGCTCTTGGACTCTCAGAGCAGCTTAGCACAGGTTCATGGACCATGAGCCCCACTAAGGTGGTCAGCTAAAAAGTCACTCTTGCTCTTAGCAAGGGCAAGCACATCTCGCACTGCTAGAGAAAAGTGTTACACTTGAAACTGCTGGGCTAGGCAAGGGCTGTGCACTTCATGGATAAGACAAAACATAAGCAGGATTGCTACAAAACTGGGGAAAAGAGTGAAGTATTCTTATTATTCAAATGAAGGCAAGCAGCTGCAATACATTCCTCTAAAACAATTAAACCAAATGTATTATTCTCTACACACTGCCAGCCAGAAGCACAGTAATATCAAGCTTCCCAAGGATATATATAAGTAAAAATTCACCTTTTAAAAAAAATTCCATTAAAGCAGAAATATCACAACAATGAAAGTATCCATGTAAGGTTATCTTAATTATTATTTTCAGTTCTCAGAAAAGAGATAACTACTAACTCAAATAAATATGTTTTTTTTAATTGCTACTGCTGTACAACAGAGAATAAATTTTTGTGCATTTACCAGATGAGGTGAATTTCTGAGGCTTATCTTTCAAAGGAAGTACATTTTTTTATCAAAAGCATCTCATAACTGCTGTTTGCAGCTTTTACTTCAGTGCTGCTGTACTTCACTTTATCTAGTCGAAAAGCTTGCACATTTTACACAGCAACATGAGAGAACTGAAATTCAAAACATATAAAAATCTCACAGTGTTATTGTTCCATTAATGTTTTGTATATTAAGTAGCAACAATACAAGTAATGGAACTTCTATGCTACTGTGATGGAAATAGCAGGGAACCTTTTAGTAAGTAAAATCCCAAGAGATTTTACTACAGCTTAGATTCCCAGAAAACAAAGTTCTGAGGTAGAAAAGTATTTCCAGAGATAATACTAATGTTGTCATTAGTGGAAAGCCAACTTATTTCAACATCAAGAAAATACCTTCTTTAAAAACAATGTTAATTTTTTTAATTCCCTTAGAAAAAAAAGAGAAAACTTTATTTCTTCATGACCCATCACAATCAAATGACTGTTGTGCTCCATTCATCCATTTTGATCAAAAAGATGAAACAAGACTGTATTTTTAGCAAGGTCATGTATCTTTAACTGCCTGTGTCTTAAAATAACACCTGTAAAATGAAGCAATTTTTTTTAAAGGTCTTTTAATCATTCTTATTAAAAAGGTGAGACTTTTAAGACCAATATTCTCTTTTGTCCATTTCTTTTGCTATCATGTCTCTGCTAGCATATCAATAGTTCCTTGCTTATTTTCTATTCCTTAAATCACTTCAAGCTGTGAAGTCTGTCCTTGTCTAACATAATACAGGGAGCAGAATGCAAAGACTGCTGCAAAGAACACCATTAACAGGAGAAGCAAGATGTAATGTGAGAATCAGATTCTCATTTTGATGCTTATTTTGAAAAACTGTGCATTTCCACAGTGCTCCAGGGAATAGCCTCCATCCTCGTGCACTGAATAGTTCTGTCATGGGTTCTTGGGCTTGTAAGGACATACAAGCCTTGGAAGGGAACAGTTCCTCTGTTGCCGTCATTAATGAAAGCCTGCAATTTGTGTTCTTTATGCTATAGTCTTAGTACATATTTTGAGCTACAGTACCTTAACCTTTGTACTGTGGATAATTTCTCCACAAATGATTTAGCCTACTGACCATTTCATATGGCTAGCTATATATCCTTGTTTGGAAAGCATAGTTTTCTTTAAATTTAATTACTTTGCCCTACAGCTTGCATGGGAAAGGTTCATGGTAAAGGTGCAGCTATTAAATAAGTGCAGCTACTAAACAAGGCCAGCTGCTATTAAAATCTACACAGTAAAGGTGAAGCTACTAAATTAAGTTGATTACAGTTTGAAGGTGTTTCTAGATGAAGACATATGGGTAAGCTTTTGCATCTCTAGTGCATTTTACCATACACAGTGTTGTAGAACTTCTGTGAGCAGCTCAGCAAGATGTTTCTACATCTTACCTGTTACAACATCACATTAAACTGATTTCTACAAATATGAAGTATATTATTTTAAAAATGTTTATCCGTTACGAATTCATTTGAAAACTTGACTCTGCAAGAAATTCTGAAATTCATAATGAATCTCAAAATCTCTGCTATACTTCAAATTAAAAAATCCCTTTAAAAATTAATAAATATTTTTCTAAACTGTATTGTGAATAACACTCTTAAGGAGAACACAGGTCCCTAGTGAATTGCTGTAGCTGGCTCATCTCCAATTCTACAGGCTGTCACACTTTCTAGCAAACTGAATTCACCTACTTCCCATAACACTTGGTCTGTATCTTCTCAAAACCGCGCTATACTACTTGTAGTCATGAGATAAAAGTGTGCATTTGTGGTTTCTCATTTCATTATACCAAAATAACTGTTCTTGCAGTCCACCAGAGCAGTTTTTTTACAAGATGCCAGAGTTTCTGTGCAAAGCATGAGGCCTTTGAAGGGAAAAGTCTCCAAATACATTGTTTGTAGTGGTTGGGGAAGCCGAACTTGGAATAAACTGCAGTCCTGATGGACATTTTTGGAAGAAGCTCTGAAGCATACTGTGCCATCATCTATGATCAGGTATTCTCTTTGGGGGAAGTGGCTGAGTTGCTTTAGAAGAGAGTTCAGAAACTAATTAGCATATATGTAAAGCATGCAAAGATCTGGAAATATAATAAAGTCAAACTGCCCATGTAGAAACATACTACAATGACGCAATACGGCTGTCCTTTGCAGAGTAGAACACTAATTAAATTGGACAATAATATTCAATAACAATAACATTCCTATTATAAAGAACAGTCTGAGGGTCTATCACTATTCTATTGTTAGCAGCTCCCAGAATTTCCATTATTTTCCTGAAAATGTGGTACAGTTATGTTCCCTTCAGCAGTACTTCCTTCAAACAGTAATGATTTTCTACATCTGGATAATCTAATAGGAGTAATAATGTAATATTAAACCAATCTGAAATTCACTGAATTATTCTTGTTGATTTCAGTGGACTATGAATGACAATTCACAAGTGAGAAAGAGGTCACACCATAGTTTTGGAGATTAGAGGATCTCTCAGACAACTACCTACATTTTTTTCTGGATCTCACTCTTCAAGCCCTAGTGTCTGAAACTAGTTTTGATGTGATCCAAATCACATTTGGTGCTGTGCTAAAACAAGATGAGATACTTTGAAGAAGTACATGGCCTTTGCAACCCATACCATCTCACACATTTCATAATGATAAAAATATCATTCAAATAATAATGGAGCATATTGATTTTATTAATATTATTCTTTCTTTCCTTGATCAAATTCAAAGGGTTTTTCACTTGTAGATCTTTGTGTCAAGACCCAAAATCAGACAGGGCTTTAAGGAAGTTTATCTAAATCTTTTCTTCATAATGAATATCCTAAAATATAAAATTACTTTTTTCAGCATGGTTTTATTAAGCTATAAGTTGGAATATTTTACTTTTTAAATCAAGACAGACATTTAAGACAGCTTTGTTACAAAAATCTTTGTCTTCTCAGAGTTTATTTGCTTCAGATTTTCCCACACAGAGTGTTATACAGAAATACTACAGAATGTTTCTGAAATGCAAGTTCTGCATTGACTGTCTTTGTCACCTCCAAGATCCATCTGTCTCATCCCTTCTCCCAGTGGCGTCTTCCCAGTGCATTTCTGAACCTCTTTATCTCCCTGCCCCATGCTGTGATCTAGTCTCACTCCTGAAAAGGAAGGCTCCTGTGAGCAGCAACCTCCCATCTCCTTCCATGAGGATCCACCTTATCTGATCACTCATCTCTTATAAATAAAGAAGTAAACAGATAGATAGCAAATATCACAATCTGAATGATATATTTGGCTTTTGAGAAAACTGAACCTTATGATAGGGCTTCCAAATAATTTACTCAGAAAATACCTAGAAAATAGATGATGATGCTTTTCATTAGGACACGTGTATGTCCTTGTAAGATAAACTGATTTTTGGAAATCAGTTAAAGCTGTTAGTTCTTCTTGTTATAGACAGTGGTCAGATCAGGCCAAATCAATACATTTGCGAGAGCAAAATTAGGGGGGAAAAAAAAAATGAACAGGATTTATTTAGCAAATCGAATCACAAATTTTGCTGGCCACAATAAGGTAAGACAATGCTCGAGCATTGGGTGAACCAAGACCCCTGCCCCTGTCACAGTGGTCCAGTGGGGTTCACAACGGTCTGGTCCTGGGGTCCAGGTTTTATACAGTTTTTTTAGCCAAGGGCCAGAGTTCCTTTGTCTCTTTCTTTCTCTTGGAATATTCAGATGTCATCCTTTGCAGTCCAGTGTTGAGGCAATGTCGACTTCGGAGATAGTTTGAATTTCTGTGCGGTCTTTATATCTCATCCCGCCCTCCCAGATCTACTTTTTTCTCCACCTGGGTTGTCATTCTCTCTCTCTCTGGGAAATCCTTTGCATTTGAGTATGAGTCCACGCCTGAATAGATTAATCCCCTCTGGACAGTCCTTTGCATTTGAGTTCAGTGATGAATTTCCCTGAGCCTACGCCTGGGTAGATATCAATCTCCCTTTGAGGAATCCTCCCTAGGTGGGTCCAGGCTTTTCCTGGCCTAGCAGAATGACTCCTTTGCTCGAGTGGTTTCGGTACTTAATGGGTGCTTAGGAGGTGGGGTGCCTCGGCTGCAAGGCAAGCTAATTTTTAGACGAGGTTACAACATACAGCATATTGAACAATCACTTGAACAAATTGGATACATTTTACTTATATCAAAGGTTACAGCGTATTGAACTATTTCTTTATTATATGAACAATTTTGGTACATTATATCCATAACACTCTGGATTTTTCTGAATGAGTCTGTCTTAATCTATAAGTATCTAAAGATGGCTTTTTGCTACCTCAAGCCATATTTTTACAGTGAAATATTGTCTTAAAGGTTGTCATCTGTCTTTAGGTTTTTTAGCAGTTTGAATGGGAAAGTGAGGAAGGCTGAGGATAGCACTACTGAGCTGACTATTGAAGGATTTCAGTTTCTCTCAACCTCCAGAAATTTCTGCAGATTTCAGGACCTTTAGAAAGCCTGATTGACACTGCTAGGAGCTATGGCACTTCTGACAGATATCAGGAAAGACATGCTTCTAAGAACATGAAGAACCCCTGCTGCTTAAACAGTCAGCAAAAGATACAGAGAAAACACCTGAAGAAACACAAAGATTTTATTCAACTCCAACATGGGATTTTCTGAACACTTATGCATATTGTTTTCATATTAAATACCTACCAGATTCTCCTAATTTTTGTGTACCATATGCATCTTTTAGTCTATTGCCAATCTACAAGTACTTGGAGGCACAATAACAGTTCCCATATGTATGAATATTCTGATTCAAATGTAATGTTTTTATGTAACCAGGTTAGCTCATATTAGTCTCTAAAATACTAAAAAAAACTATAATATTGCAAAATAGTGCTTTATTTCCAGTAGTTTTACAAAGCAGTCAGACTATTATGAGTAAGTAAATCAATATTAAATAGAGATTTAAAAATCTTACCTTTTCCAGACCAGTAAGTCATGTTTTAACTGCACTAAATTAGTTTAGCAGCTCAGAACTTAATTTCTTAAATAATTTGATTGAAATATATGCCTTTTTTAAGACCGTCTACATTCCTTCAGATTTTAGCAAGAAGAGAAACCTCAAACACAGCTGTTGGTTAGCACTACAGCTGTGACCAAGCATTCTTTTACTAGAGTAACCCACAAAATCAAAGAAAAAACTCCCCAAAGTATTACAGTGTGAAGTGACCGTTGACATGGCAAATTTAAGAGATGAGTACTTTTAACGACAAAAGATCCAGGTCCTGCAGGAAGGAACAAACATTATAATAGACTGAGCAATATGGTTAACAAATGAAATTTATGATGATGTTGATGAACCTTAGGGATCAGAACTGAGATTTCCTCCTTAGTATAATGAAAGTTAAGATCTGATTTCCAGTATTTCAAATGTTTTTCTTTAGTCAGCTGTTTTTTAGGACTTACTAGAGCATGTTGAGTTGTGCCAACTATGCATGTTTTGTAACAGAATGACCTTCTTGCAACTCATAATGAATTTAAGTGCAGTTGTAGTAAGAATATCACAGGGAGTTTAAAAGACATGTTTATAATCTTTTGGTAAGGCCACAGAATTCATTATCATAATGTTATAGCACAGATTCAAATCAATTTTAGTTATACTTTTAATACAATCTCAGGCTTGCAACCAAGTGCTTCAATTATATTTTCAGTAATGTCTCATTGAAAATTTCTGGTTTTATTCCTGTTAGCCCCTTTCATTTCACTCAGAACAGACATATATGCAAGAGGAAAGCACCCATGGAGTTTCCTGAAGAGCTACCACATTTCCTCTAGAATTACAGCACATATGCTAGAGTCAGGGCCAGAAATTACATTAAGTTGCTGTACAAACTCTATGATAAATTTGTTAAGTGCTCTCCTTTTGGGCAGAAAGGATTTTTTTTTTAATGGAACTATTAAATCTGTGGAAAGTAACCCACTTATTTAATATGGAACTTTCTCTTAAAAATTATGTAGTTGTGGCCAAATTATAAACCTGTGGGCTAAAAGACATCCTCCTTAACATGGACTTAACTCCTGGTACAGAAGAGCTTTGAATTTCAAACATGGCAGAAGGAACAAGTTCTTTTTTGGGGTACTTTTCTCCAGCTAAGGACGGAAAAAGGAAGGAGAGGGGAAAAAAGACTGCTTCTCATTATTTAGAACTATAAAATAAAAGAAAGTGAAAAGAAGCTAATTTTGAAAGCATTGTAAATGAATTATTCTTTCATAGTTTGATGTTTCCAAAAACACACCTTGTGTTTGCTCTTAACAGGGCTAAGAATCCAAATCATTCCAGGAGATCCTGAGCAACACTTAGCCTGGAGCCCTGTATGTGGGATAATTCAACACTGAATTTTCTTTATTTCTTTTCCATAAATATGCTTATACAGTAATGTGCTATTGCTTCTGGAACCTCTGGAAAATGTCAATTTGACAGAAAGAGCCATAAAAGCAGGTGCCCTGAATAAATGATGCAGCAATACCAAAATGTGCAGAACCAATCAGGGTGAGATAAGGACCATCACACATACACCTTACCAGCAGGGTATTGGGGTAGTGGCACCACATATATGGAGTCTACAGGCAAACGAGCACAAGCTCTCCTTTGCCTAGGGCTTTGTTTCAGTTCACTGAACAAAGCACTAAAAACTAATTACAGTCTTTTTCTTGGACATTGTTTCAGACCCTCCTTGGAGGTTTCTGCTTCAAAGGCATTCCAAATTATAACAAAAGAAAGTGGGTTATTTACCCAAAGTTTGAGAAAAAATTACATTTAATAGCACAAATGTGGGGTTTTTTTTGTTTCTTCTCATATCAGCAAAGGGAAGCCAGGGTTTTTTTAAATGTTATGTTCAGGAATTACCTTCTTCTTCCTGATTCCCAGTAAAAGATAGTTGGAATCTGTACTGAATGGGCCTTGCACATTGCCATTAAGGCAGCTTAGTCTCACATTGTTCATAATTTGTCAAACTGAAAAAGCAGAGAAACAGCCCAAAATTTCCCAGACCACAGACCTATTCTTTCTTCTGCTAACCCATGATTGACTGCCTCTCAGCTACGCTGCAAGGAACAGAGTCTAAAACAAAGACAAACCCAGTCCGGCACTTTCTTCCCCCCCCACAGAATCTTAGAAGCCCATCAATATTTCTTCCATCAATAGAATTCTTTGTGGAATGTATTGTCTGTGAAGTTCTACTTTAGGAAGCAGGGAGACTTGTGTTTTTAGTGACTTAGTTCATAGAATTAAAAGAAATTAAAACCAAAAAATTCTAGAAAACAAGCCAGCTGAAATATTACTGGTGTTATGTATATTATTCCTTCTATTTAAGACAATTAAATCAAACTACTAAAAAATAAAGTGTTGAAAATACTGATGCCGCGGGAAACAGAGTTAAAGCTCTCAACTCAAAAAGAACATGTATTTTCTAGGTTCTCTAAGTGTGCGTCTCATGGTCATTAACAGACGTTTTATGCAAAAGGTAATTTTAGATGCCAATGAATCATTAAAAATTAAAAATCAAAAATCATGTTAGTAATGAAAAATAAAAAACTACATACATCTTCCAAAAAAAGAATAATAAGGATTATCAGTAAAATAAAGACAAAAAAAAGTAATTTAATTGAGAAGTTACTAGATTAAGCTACTAATTTTTATGTTATGATTAAGTGCATTAAGTCTGTAGGAAACTCTATAACACTGTCACAGGTTGTGCTGTCATGATAACATGAATAAGACTTGTCCCTTCTGGGCTCCTGTACATATTTCAATTACACTGCAAACATTTGCAGAGATGCTGTAAGGCTTTTGCAGAAATCAAAGTTACTTTTTCATAGTTCGAAAGCTCTCACAAACATTCATGACCTGAAACATTTGCCCTCACAGACATTCATGACCTGAAAGAATAACTTCTACTGGATGCATTTAGAGACCTTAGAGAATCTCTGTCTTACATAAATCAGTCCTTGTACAAATAAATTCAAGAACAGATCTCTTTGAATAGTAGTCAGACAGCCGTCTTGTCTAGTGACAATTTCACTCCTTTTCTCTAAAGCATTTGGGTTTGGTTTAGATTTTGATTGTTTTAGATCTTGTCTCTATTAAATATAATCACTTTCCATAATAAATACTTATTTCTTCTTTAATGGAGGCTAGTTAGCCCTGGTAATCATGGTTAAGTTGCATCATGTTGTGTTAAAAATATTTCAACAACATAATTACTCCCAATTGAAGTCACTTCTCCCATTTATCTTAGCTTGAAGTATTTTTTGTTCAAAGAATGCCATAATGTACTCAAGAGGACGTGGCATGGACCCATTTTGGGGAGAAGAGAGGTAGAGAAGCAGCAGAGGCAGAACTTCCATCACAAGTATTTCTAAATGCAAAAGCAGAGACTGCTACTTCTGGTCCCACACTGGCATCTCAGGAAGAGGAACAGGAGCAGTCCACCATCACAACAAAAAGTCACAGTCCCAACCAAAGCAAATGCAAGTTTGGTAAAAATAAAAAAGTCTGGGCTAATATAAATTGACTAAGGATTAACAAAGGTCAGCTCTGAGTTATATTGAGCCTTAATAAGAATGGAAGTTAGCTAACAGACCAAAGGATCAGATTAACATTATTCCACTCCATTTTGCCACTCGGTTTAACCAGAGTTGATTCACAACTGATTTATACAGTCCTGTAACAAGTGAAATTGATTAGACACATGCAAATAAGATTTAGTAAGAAAACAGTTTTTTGATTGTTCTGAAAGCACTAAACAGAGTAAACAATAAGGTCAATATATTCCGTCTCAGGTTTAAACATAATTTCTACTTGACAACGATAAAAAGGATTCTACATTTTATTCAAAGCAATGTGTTGAAAGCATTAGATATTAAAGAGCACAGCACAGTGATGTAAAGGTTGACTGGGATTCCAAATTGTATTCTATCTTTTATTATATATTTTAAAAACTAATTATAGTTAAAGCCTAACTGATGCCAGAGGAAGACTAAGAATGTTTATAAAATGCTATAATTGAATTATCACCAAGAAAGTAGTGTTGTGAGATGAGAAAAATCATTATGCAATATCAGCATGCTATCAAGTGTGTGAAATCTAAACCTTTTTGGAGTTCAGGACATTTCATTTCAGCTACCTAGTAATTCACCTTTCAGCATTAGGCACCATTAGTGAATGATGAAGACTGCAATAGATATTGAAATATACTGCAGTATTCCATCCAGGTAGCTGCACAAAGGCCTCTTTCAGACATTTGGACTATGTATGCTAACACTCTGCCATATCTTCCCAGAGTTTTTTTAATAGTCTAGTGTTTAAACTATCAAAGTGATTTATTCCAGTGTTGAAACTTATATTTCTTTGACAAAACACTACTGGTTTTAGCACTTTCTTTCACTCCTTCTAACTGAGAATATTAGTGATACAAGTATAATGTCATACCTATCATCTTCTAACAAAAATGCCTCATTTTTTTATTTATCACCATTACACTTGATATATTTTCCATTAGTATCTTCCCTTCTTCAAATTCCTCCAGTAATTACTATCTTCTCCTCTAGCTTAAATTTTTTATGTTTCACTGCACTTGCAAATTTCCACTACCATTCCTTGCTGCAATACATTTTTATTGGCTAGATACATTATTCCTTTACATAACTCTTCAAGCCTGGACTATAGAATTTACCCCTACTCCTTCATTTCATAGAATATTCCAGACTTTCCTCACATTGCTTGCGCATTTTCATAGAATTTGGTAAAATAACTGCATTTTTAAATTGGTTTATTTTTTAATTTTCCCAAGTCTCCTCTTTAAGACCAAAGTATGCTACATTACTTAGCAATACAAAATTCAATATAAAATTGAAAAGACTACTATGCATTTTCATTGCAGAGATAGTGGAATTCAGAACAAGATTGACCTCTGGCAAGGTCTGGACAGTTTTCATCCTCTTGTCTCATTAGTCTCAATAAAACCAGCTATGGAAGCCTGAGTAATCCTGTATTCAGACTGAAAAGGATTTCAGTTTGCAAATTATCAGAGAGATTAGTCCTGAAGACAAAATACATTGTATCAGAGAAGAAAGAAACAAGCTCAAGGAAAGTGAAGCTGATTGTTTTACACTTCAGTCCCCCTTGAATCTGGGGACTCAATCTCCTAGTAAAATATACTCAGTTTTCTAAAGCACGCAAATGGTGAAACAGACCAAAATCCTATTTCTTAAATTCCTATAAAACCTTGACAATTTTCCCCATACTATTGACAAAGAAATACATCCGTGCACACTAAAACTGATTGCAAAAGGACATTGTGTTTTTCTGATATTCACCAAAATACATAACTATGGATAATGTGCTTTGGCAGAGCAACCCAGAAACAAAAATAGTTATTCATTTAAGAACTCGGGTAACTATAAAAACGAAACCTTGATGAGTTGATAGTTGTTAGGTCATTGTACAGAGCTTAGAACCCAAAATCTGATTTCTCAGACATCTCTCTGATGCCTGATGTTTCCTTCTCAGAATTATCAACTCTGGTCTGATCAGGTTTTGCAGAAAGCTGTTTCAGCTCTTAATTCACATTCCTACTTCAGTGTTTGTTATTTTGACAGTGAAAAATCTCAACATCATTTGGGTATGTTTTGTCAACTTCTACTGAAGAGCTGACATAGTAATATAACTACTAAAAGCACTCTTTTCCTAAATGGCACATTGGACAAAAAAGGAAGTAGATGATGCTTTTAATTTGAAATTCCACCTGAAACTTCAAAAGAATTGCTTTGAAATTTGCCTAGGTAATTTTCTTCTATGGAAAATGGAATCCATCTTTTTAAATTTGTCTTATTCCTTTTAGTCAATTTATTAGCATTTTATGTATTTCTATTTTGTGATTTAAAAAAAATAAATTAATAGCTTAAGTTATTTCACTTCTCGTGTATTTGCTATAGATTTTTCTTTTAAATTGCCATTTTTCCTGTAATATGAGATAACTTAAATTCATTTTAGGATGATGCTGGTATCATTTTTTCCTCATTACTACATATATTGTGAATAAGAAGAAAATGCTTTTTTACTGCAGTCGATGTGTAAAGTCTCTGTTTGCATTTTGAATGTTAGTTCATTGTCAAACACCAGAATAAAAAAAAAGAGTCTTTTGAGGAAACCTGAGGTACAGCAATATTATGCCAACAAAAATGAGTCATGCAATTTCATCAGTCTTAAAGTGCTATATATTTGGATCAATTAAAGCTTTCACCAAGTTCATCCAATAAATTAGCCATAACTGGATTACAAGATGCAACAAATGAGAACTCTGAAAATGGAAGATGCTTGTTAAAACCTCAGCTTTTTTTTTTTTTTTTGCTTTTTTTTTTTTTTTGGGGGGAACAATTATNNNNTTTTTTTTTTGTAGGTGGAACAATTATGTTTAAGAAGAAGATGACCAAAATTCTATATTTTACTCCTATCTTTATCTATTATAAGTAGATAGATATGAGTAAGACAAAAAATAATCTAAGCATCAGTCCCATTCCTTTTTTGCTGTGTTTAGTCAAACACAAATATTTCTGCACAGAATCTGGTGGAATATGATCAACAGAAAAGATTCATCACACTGGTTGAAATTTAAAGTCAGAAAATTTGAATGTAAGTATAAGAAAAGTTGATCCACTTCAGAGAGGCAAGAAGTATCCCAAGCAGACTCTGACACTTTCAGTATAGCATGACTCAACCATTCAGAATAATTTTAGAAGAAAAAATAAACTATTAACGCTTCCCTAAACTGCACATTAGGAAGAAGTGGATGTGCAGCAAAGTACCCAGAGGAGAAATTAATAAAATTGGAAGTGCTTGCACTTGTTTTAGTAAGAGATAAAACACTTTAGGCATTCCTGTATCGGTTCTTTTCCATTTTCTGGATTAACTTGCAGATTTTGTTGGTGCTTAGCAAAAGCTTGCTGTATTCTCTTCAATTTTTAGAGCAGAAGATCTATGAATAGGGGAATATACAGCTACAACCACACTTTCAACATCAATATTCCAACGGGTTTCCTTGGAGATGGGACACTGATGCAGTTTACCTCATCAGAGACTGAATTTTCCTCTCATGGTGGATGGTCATTTAGGAACGATAAAATTATAAATTTCTAATACTTTCCAGCCTGGTCAGTATATTCACTTCCTTTGTACACACACTGCTGGTGCTGTGTTGCTCTTCTCTCTCATAAGAGAAACATGACCATTAAGAAATTCCTGGCTTTAGCAACCAGAGCTCTCCTCCATCCTGCCTTCTTATGCTGTGATATTCAGCTGGGCATCTGCCCCTTGGTGAGCTGCCATGTGGTGGCCCCAGAAAGACAACAGCTCTGGGAGACAGCAGTTAATTCTGCTTGATGTTCAATGATTATTGACATTTGTTTTGTAAACACAGATATTCTAGGAAGAGCTTAATGTTCTCTGGCAGGAAGGAAACTGAGGTAGGTTCCATAGATAATTTCCATAAAATCTGATTATAGCTATAAGTGAATAAAACTTACATATGTCACGACAAAGCACTAAAAAGCAATCTAACAACAGTAACCACAACGCAGTGGGAGAAGAATGAATTATGTAGCATGGGTTTACAACATGGCCATTCATACCTGTGCATACATAAATTAGTATAAAAAATGTCATTTGACTCTTTTTTTTTTTTTCATTTTTAAGAACAAACCCTTCAAGTACATATACATGTATCTGATTACAAATACATATATATTACATGTATAAAATAATAGAAAAATATAGGTGGAAAGGGCCCATCTGAGGTCCTGGCCCCTTCAAAAACTGTTCAAAGTGCAGTTAATCAAGTCACAGTAGGTTGCTCAAGGCCTTGTCTAATAGAGATACATACAATAAAGCTAATTTGCAAAGCTCATAGTCAACCACTCACTGAAGTATGTTATTTTCTTTCAGCAGTTGATTTTTTCCTCCCTATTAGAGGGAAATAAAATGCATCTGATTCCATTCAATAGGATGCTGATGACTTATATAAAGGGTAAATGAACAGATTCTGTGTCAGAAACCTGAAGCAGTAGAGTTTGCCATCTAGATCATTAACATGAGAAACAGAAATATATATTTATTCTAGTGTGGTTTCTGTTTCTGGTTGCTCTTGGTTCCACAGGTACTGAATAAACCTCATAGCTGGAGGAGGAATGACTGCAGTGAAAGTGATGGAAAAGATGTCAACATCTGAGGGTGAAAAAGATATGAAGAAAGAAGACGTTTTTCTTCAGACCTTAAAAAATTCCTTTGAATTTTGACACAAAACTGTCTGCTGAGAAGAAGCATGACTTTGTTTTCATATCAGGTGTATTGACACTGTTTTCTCTGATCCGCTAGTCAGAAATCTTGCCAGTTTAAGGGAAAAGGGAAACAAGCCCCCTATGGCTGAACAGCCTATTTAGTATTTCACTACAAAACTGTGAGTGCATATAAAGGAGCTTACAATTCTGAGAGCTCACTCATTTAAAAATCAGAGTACCCTTGGAAATTATATTGAAGGCGTTAATTCAACAAGCAAAGAGTAGTGTCAATGATCACAAAAATTATACCAGAAATGCAGATGGAATGAAAAGTGTTTGCCATCCTATTGAGACTACCCTGAGTGATGTTTTTTTCTTTGGGGATTTTTTGGTTGGTTGGTTGGTTGGTTGGTTGTTGTCTTTTCCTCATCTGGGAAAAAAAATTTTAAAAAAGAAACTTTGGCTGCAAACATCCTCAATCCTGCACTGGTTTAGTACAAGCATTTTAACAAGAAATCCTACAAGTTTTTAGGTGAACTATATTACTTCTCAGAAACATTCCTCTTCATTCATAAGTAATTTTTCTCTTTAAAATAATCCACTTAGAGAAATTAGAACAATTTTGCAGTATATAGATTGTCCTGTAGCATTTTTGGAATAAATTATTCCCCTTCCCATGACATCTTCTCCTCTTCTCACCCTAGACACCTATTTGGAAATTTTAGAAGGAGTGAATATTTCTTGTCTACTTTAAATCATCTTCTGCAGGCTTTGTTCACTCCACTCTAGACAAAAGAAAGAGCCATGGTAGGATCATCTTAAATGAAGATACATCTAGCTGTAGGCAAAAACTGTAGATTCCAAAGATGCTAAGATGCTTTCCCCAGGATTTATACAGTGGGGTTTTTTTTCCCTAAAAAAATATTGATGTTTCTAAAATCAAGAAGATTAAAGCTAAAAAATCTTCTAAAAGCTTGAGATTCCTTTACTATAAGGATGTTTTAATGACTTTATTGCCTATTCCTAAGCAAAGAATTACTTTTTGTCATTGCAGATCTCTCACAATCACTTGATACTTTTGGCATCTGAACTGTAAATTCTGCTGCTGACCATCCGGACAGAGCTCTTTTGGAAGGTCTGTCTAGGCATACCTGGACCTACCTGGATTTACCACTGACAAAGTTCCTGATTATAGTCAAAAGACAAAATATTTATAGCAACAGTTTTCACTGTGATAGTTTGCCACAAATTTGGAGTCTCAATAAAAGTCAGAACAGCTCCCAGAAAACCTATAGTAAAAAAAACAAAAAAAAAATTCATCAGATTTTCTGACTTCAGCTCTTCCAAGTTTTACATGAATTATTGCAAAAACTTTCTTCTAAGTCAACTTACCCATTTCAAATTCCGAAAGAAATATAAATTATACAGAGGATATTAATAATATTTACATTTAGCCCTTCTAAAATGAAGCCAAAGAAAGAAAACATCTTGTTCTAATAACATAGATACAATCATCACCAGTCTACAAACATTGCGATTGAACTTTGCTGATTGAAAATCTAACAAATAACCTGTTATATTATCCATCAGACCATATTATTAAATAATAAGG
Organism: Polioptila caerulea; assembly: GCA_013397295.1. NCBI lineage: Eukaryota > Metazoa > Chordata > Aves > Passeriformes > Certhiidae > Polioptila > Polioptila caerulea. The sequence goes on along the minus strand of VYXF01006532.1, from coordinate 217,974 downwards.
TATGAACTGAAACAAGACAGACTCTATTCTTCATTATAAAGTAGTAGTTTCTTTACTGAATATCACATAGTGGTGAGAAAGAGGCAGTTACACATTAAAAAAAGATGGAGCCAGATCTGTCTGAAATAGGAAAAAATTGCCTTGACTTATGACAGTTATTGTCACAGTCACATTGTCACAGAGAGAGATTGTCCATTTTAATTGCATTTTTGGCTGGATTTTTAAATATTATGGTATTTCAGAAGTGATTGATGTCAGTTGCAGCTCAAGAAAAGGCACAATGTTATTTTAACTTGTGAATCTGATGGTTCAATGGCCATGTGTCCCTTGAATTCTCATAGAGTAGAATTCAATTTCCTGCTTGTGACTGGAAAATGTATTTGCTTTCAGAAAAGTTCTATTGCAACAGTGAAATGATTGACATGAATTCATGATGAAGCAGTGCACTAAATACACTATTCCTATAAACACTATGAAGTGCTATGCTTTCTTTTAAAATGTATTAGCAGTTACAAATATTTGTTTTACTGACAAGGAATGAACTTAACACTTTTTAAATTAAAAACTGAATGTGGGTTTGTGGTTTTAAACAAATCATCATCTACTTTTCTAGAAGAAAAACAAAATATCTAACTTGAAACAGAAAATTAAAAGTAATTAATCCAGAAGTACCCCAAATTCCATCTTCCATTATTAAAAAAGTATGAAATACCTTGATACATTATTACTGTGTCTAGGTACCCTTCAGAATAAATTATTTTCTGGTGTCCCTTTATACATAAAAATCTTGACTATTAGACCTGCTGTTGTTGTGTGCCTGACAAGATACTTCCAAAGCTTTGACTCTCTAGCAGTTTAATACAAATGTTCTGGCTTTAAAATGGCAGTCTCTGGAAGGCTTAGCTATCCAAAAAATATCTTCATGCCAGTTTTCATAGTGAAAGAAAAGGCTCAGGTAGGTGTGAACATACCTATGGGATGAAGACCTGGCTGTATCAGTAGCAGCACAGGCAAGGTTTTGGCTTCTGTGATTGAGGAACAAGTATTTTGACGAAATGGGGCAAGAGTCATTTTGCAAATGGGCTTGTTAACCGGGAGAGAACTGTAGCTTAGGTATATTGGGCTAGTGTTGTCATAATCCAAAGAGAAGGCATGGCACAGGAGAGTAGAAAAAGCATTAGAGCACCAGAGGGAAATGAAACTTGCATCTTTTCATTCTTTCTCTTCTCTATCCTTGAGTAAACAAGACCACAGGGGATGGAAAAGCCCACCCTTTGGGAAACACAAGGGAGCTGCAGAGGTATGACATCATTAGGCTTATAGAGATGGAGTTTGGTAGGTCTCACCAGGGCACTCCAATGACCTGATGCATGTTTTTTCAGGAGGGACAGGCTGGAAAGGTGAGGAGGAAGGGTTTTGCTGTACACAAGGGAATGGCTGGAGTGCACAGAGCTATCACCACTGAGGAAGTGGTGACAAGTCTACTGAGAATTTATATTTAAGTTTAGAGAAGAAACTGTCATGGGCAGGACAGGCTTGTGCCATAGAAGAAAAAATTAAGAGGTAATTGAAGCCTGTAGACTGCTGAAAGAAGACTTGCAGTCACAGGATGGCTCTCACAAGGATCTACACCTGAACATCTGCTGTAAAGGCAGGAGAGCTGGGCACAAACAATCCAGGAGATTTCTAGTATGTATTTAAGATAATTTATCACTTTCACTGATCCGCCATTCAGTGAAATACTTTCTTGGAACTGTTGTTCACAATCAGTAAATAAATCATAAAAATATGAAATTTAAGAACAGCTTTGCCTGGTAAAATCATGGGACTGCGCAGTTTGAAATCAAGAGAAGTAAGGCAAGCAGCAGAATCTCAGCTTTCATCTTGAGGGCCTATTTCTACCTGTTTAGGGGCCTATTTGGTAACATCTCATGGGATATTGCACTAGAGGGCAAAAGAACCAGCTGATCCTCAAGGTCAACCTCCTCAGAGCACAAGAATGACTTGATCTAATGTTCTGTCAATTAAAGTGTTACAGAGAACCAGCATGATTCAACAGGGAACACCAACTGAGTTATATATAAAAAAGAAGTTCAAAGAGTAAGAAATTAGGACAACTTACCCAGGAGAAACATAGAGTGCTTGCAGAGATTTTGGTGGAAACGTCCAAAGCTCACATGTTGCTCAAACTAGCAAAGGGTAAGGAAGAGGATGTCTGTAGGTACATTAGAAACAGAAGAAAGGCTGAGGAAAACGTGAGTCTGCTGCTCAATGGCACAAGTGACAAAGTGACATGAAAAACTCTGACGTGCACTCCCACAGCATCTATAAGAATGTCTGAGGAGTTGTGAGGACTAAGGGCAGACCATAAAGGTGTAACTAGTGGCTAAAAACCACTTCAATTATTATGCAGTCTTATTTCTAATCTCTAGCTTTTATAATCTTCTTTCTCTCACATGCTTTTATATTTGGGATGATTTTATTATCCAAGTGTCCCCTGAGACAAAAGATACCTAGTTTTGACACAATCATTCTGAGACCCTAGCAAAAGGCTCTAACAATTCCTGTACTGCCCCTTTCTGAACAGAAATTCTTTCAAACTTTATCTGATGTACCTATGTATATTGTTGAACCTATCTATGTTTAGAAAGGAATTAAATAATTTTGCAGCAACAATGAATCTAAGACCGCTAGTGTCTTTGGCATTTCTAGACGTCATTTTAAAACTATTAAATAATGATCAGACATAAAGTTTTGTAAATTATAAAATATTTGGTCTTGAAAATTACTTTAAATTATATTAGTTTAAATTATTGGGCATTTTTTATGCTTCATATTTCATATATCCTCTGAAATCACTTTGCTACTTATGCTTCATTTAACTTTTAATTGCTACCCATTTTTGTAGCTGGGAAGGTAAGAGGTCAGTTCATTTTTCCTTTGTTGCAAAAGCAGGAAATGCTTTCACATTTGAAGTCTGGATTGTGCCTTTCCTTCCTTATCTCCTCCTCTCCGGAAGGTGACTGACTATATTCTCTCTGTAACTCACACATCATTGTGCAACTATTGATTTCAAGGATTCCCTAAAAGCAGTTTCTCCTAATTGAAGCACAGCAAGCTGTAACTTCATCAGCTGTAATAAGTTTAAACAGCCTTTAAGCTGTGTAAGTAGCAAATTTTCATCAAGAATTTTTTGGTAATATATGAAGTTCTTATTTATTATACTAGGTTTGGCTTGCTGTTTCATCTTGAACATTTTAAACTTCCTTGGAGATACGTCTGCACTCAAAAGTTCCTCTGCTGTACTCTACCAATCTACATAACACAGTGCAGCTTTCTAAATGTGAACGCCACCATGTACAGCTGTAAGCATCTGTAAGGAAGTAACTCGGATAAAAGACAGAAAATAAACCACATCAGATTAAGACACCTTTAAACTAGTTTGCCTGAACCCACACTAGAGTTTCTTTGTGTGCAATTAATATAGTCTCAAAAAAAAAGAATAGATATCACCTGAAAACATTAAAGTTATTTCCTTGTTCCTGAAATTTTGGAGGTTCTTGGTGTTTTCATACTTCTCCATTGCTTGCATATATTTTCCCCACTTTGTGTTGTTTAACCTGAGGGCTGTTAAATCTCACTGGATATTAATTCATCCTTTATATTCAATTTGGTAAAACAATTTCATGAGCCACAGAGGGAGTATGAGGCACATTGCTATGGGCAGTTTGAGCAATTCCATTTACCATGTACCAGCCTTGTTTTATCATAGATCAGCTTACCCATGGTAGTGAGCAATTGCTGAAATTAGCCATTCACTTATTCTTTGAAGTAACAAATTGCAGATTACCTTAAATAATAACAAAGGGAGTGACACACTTGACTGAAGAGGGTAACAGTGTTTTAAGCTCTCTGAACTCACTCTACAAGAGCTCATAGGATTATGTCTACAACTGGATTGTTTTTCATCAATCTACTCACCTGCTCAACTCTGCAATGATGAACTTTCGCTTCATTTACTCTGCTTGGACTTTGGCAAATTTCACAGCACGGCTTATTAGATCAATTTCGCATACCATTTTCTCTCGCATCATAACCCACATGCATCATGTGTGACGAGTATTTGGAGCTGGTATTTGGTTTTAGCCCTACTGGTTATATAAGGTTGTATAAGAGACTTCACTTCCTGTGAATGCACTAACTTCTGAACCACAAACACACCATTGCTTATTTAAAAACTGTTACCAGGCACTTCTGATTATTGTATTACTGCCCAGACTCTGTTGTGAGTCTCCTCAAAAGCTATGCAAACAGTACTTTTTTTCAGATCACATTTTTATCTTCTTCTAGGCAACTAAAAAACTAAAACATTTTATTCAGAGTGATTTTATATTTTTGGAGCCCATATGAATACTATAATCAAGGCAAAGACAGGGGAACTCCTTTTTCAGGAACAGTGTATTGCCTCCCAAGGAATATTTTCACATTTCCAAAGAATTTACAAAATTCATCTGCAAATTCACTAGTCTTGGACTTCCCTTTCTATTCAAATAATTCTCTCAGATAATTACTGCTACCTGATATTGCTTGCCAGCTTGTGTCTTGCACCTCTCTTTACTAGGAATGGCTGAAACTGAATATTTTTCTCATTAAAGAAAATATTCTTGAATGAATAGTTCTCTCCTTCTTTTGTCCATTTTTGCTTTACTACCTAAATTCTTGTACTCCTGTTAAAGTCATTATTTTGGCAACACATTTTTAAACACTCTAAAGAATACCAGGACTTTTTAAAAAAAATATAAGAGCAATATTTTCTTTTGTTGTGGAAAATAAATGCTAAAATATATATATTTTTAATATAGTTCCTGCAGTCATTTTACTGTTTATCAATACTTTTATTTTTGAAAAGATAACACTTCCAAAATCTTTTGATCTTTTAACCCTATCAGTAAAAACTTTTTAAATGTGCATCACTTACATATATTTATATGGATTTATTTATAAACCATACATATGTCTATGCCTATGTATTGCCTATGTATTGCCTATTGTATGTGCCTATGTATTATGTACATTAAAATCTTCAAAACATTTTAAAAAGTGAGACAAAGACAAAATAAATATCACATAAGATTTTAGAAACACAATAAAATATGTTTTCAAAATATTTTATTCCCACTCCCAGTGGATTGCCTAGCACAGTCTCTGAGATGCAAATATCCCATTTTGGAAATTACTGTTCTTATATGAAATAACCATTTCAGCTTGATAATCAGTACTGAAACAGAGCTATGCAGAGCCTTGAAAGTTGCCTTTCTTGTTAAATTTCTTTTCCTGCCTTTGCACACAATATCGAAAAGGGCTCACTAGGAAGCTAAAGGCTGCCTGTGGGAAGAAAACAACTGTGGAGCAAGCACCTGTATATCTAATTGCAGTTTTTAGACTGGATATCAGAGTGCATAGAAAGAATCAGTTCTGGTATTATAAAGCCTATCTTGTCACAAAGGTGAAAGATGGTTGGTTGTAGCGCACTGGTACACAACCATGTAAGTCAGTCTTTGAGGGTCATCAGAGAGGGAAGGAGCAGTTATTTCTAAAAGAGAAAAACAGAAGCTTTGAATTTAATGTTTATGGGTTTACTTTTTTTTCTATCTAGACAAACAAGATGTCTAAGAGGTACTTAAGGCAAGAACACAGGGATGTGAATACAGGGTGTTTTGGAAGGTAAAAGGGCTGGAGGCTTGTATTTTCCAAACAGTCAAAGGAGCAAGTTCTGTTCCCAGGAACTGAGGAGAGGATAGGATAGGTACTCTCTATCAGCAGTAAAACATTCCAGGCAGGCCTATGAGATATACAGAATTTATGTCCCGATGATTACCCATTTAAAATCTAATTCTTGTTAAGACAGATGCAGATGACATTTGGTTAACCTCTACTGTGAGAGATCAAAGTGCTCTTTGAACAACAAGAGATTTAGTCAAGGCCAAGTTCTGAGTTACTACACTGAATACATTCTGTGCCAGACATAAGGATAGAAATTATGTCTGAGATGAGAACAGAGTTGAATCAGCCATTGCCATCATTCTCTTAATTGATGAGTTGCTATCCAATTTAATATTAGAATGTAGCACTCACAAAATTACCTCACGGAGAAGCAGAGGAGAGGAGGGAATGAAGAGGAGAGCCCTTTTATAATCTTCAATTCTGCTTTTGCTGGGAGGGCACGTAAATGAAGCTTTTGCTGAGACCCCAGCTGAGACTGAAAACATGGAGAAATGCAAAAGATAAGCCTACCAATTTGCTATACAGTTCATTATACAATAAAAACTATCTAGTGCAATATAAAGTAAAAGCTAAGGAATGGGGAAATAATTAATTTTCTCTCTTGAAGGATGTATCTTCAAGGAGTTCGTAATAAGGCAGGATGTAAATATTAAAATAACCAGTTCAAGATGCTTGATTTGTATAGGCTGTGGAGTTTTTTAATATATTGATGTAATTAGTCACAATTGAACCATATTTAGAAGAAAAGTGAAAGCCTCTAAAGGCTTATTTATTGAAACCATATGGCAGTTCTTAAAAGTGATGTTCAAATTAGGTATAATGAGCCACATAAAATAAGAGAATGTGCCATAAAAAGGACTCCCAAACAAAAATAATGCTATTGTTGAAGGATATAAGTTTTACTATGGGATTTTAGAATCCCATCCAGAGTTGATGTCCTACAGCTGACTGAAAATATTTACAGGTAGTGTTCATATTACACAATGTAGCTGCAAAAAGCACATTTTTATGATGGATTAGAAAACTATGGTAGGAATAGACAGAGAAGATGAGTCAGGAAGACATGAGAGCCTGAAGGAGGATGGCAAATCAGAAAGATATGCTGCTCACATTTTCACTACAATAAATGCATATCTCAATTTTAAAATATCTGCTCAGACATCAACCTGCAGTTACCTACTTTGATACATGACACTGACTACAATTTTCATGAAATAAACTCTGTGTCTAGTGTATGTCAAGTGATCCTTAAAGCATCATTGTGGTATTACTGTCATGTGAATTTTCTTTCATTTATGACAATTTTTTCTGATGTGTTTCTTAGAAAATTTTGATAACTCAAAATATTTATAGAATGAATTGAACTGATAGGATGTATTACACACACACACATACACACACATACACAAAAAAAGATTTCAAGCTCTAGCACTGAAAATCAGAAAAACTAAAATTATGGTTTCAGCCTGAGGTCTCTGTGCTGATAGTATTACCTGACTGGATGACATTCGGTTCTTCCTGAACCATTTGAGAAGTCCAGGGGAAATATTTTCTCCTCAGTCAATTTTTTTCACAGAGCCTGTACCTCTTTAAGTAGCTCATTCTTCACCTGTCTACCTTTGACACAAGCAATTTCCTCCTTGCTGCCCGGGAACCATCTGGAAAAACACTGACAGTACAGGCCACAGGCTCCCTAATCTGTGTGCATAATTTTTATAGATATAGAAGCTGCTGTGGCAGAATCATTAAAGAATTCCTGTCCCTACACCTCTGGCTGGCTGGAGGGTTCATAATGCCTCCTGATTTTTGCTAACAAATACCATGACAGCTATGGCATCAAACTGTGAATGGCAAAATTGAACTCATCTGTGTTCAAAACCAGGATATTAAGCAACATTATAGATTCTCATTGGCACTAAAGAGGAGCATGAATGAAGAGAAATTGTTTAAAGGGGCTGGAATGTGTTACGCTGGTATTGTTACACCTGTATCACAAAATTCTAATTTTTAATGGCAAGTGATAAGACAATTCCTTACAATAAAGCTCAATTACAGGTCAAGGCGTGTTCAGCCCATGCAGCGTTGGACAGAAGATGGTTCCTCTGGGTGGTGTACTGGAGGTGGGGAGCCTATTTCAAGGAAGAACTGGGATGGACTGGAGAAGGTGGGCTCCAACAAATTGAGCTTCTACTCTCTTCATTGATTGTGCACACTACATCTAGGCAAATTTTTATTGAAAAAGCACTCCCACATCCCTGAAACCAGGGCAATTCTTTCCCATTCCCTGCATCAATCAAACCCCTCCAAAGCAGAGTGTGTTTGTGCTTTCCAACAAAAGGAACAATACATGTGTTTAAGATGCTACCATAGTCCTTCTCCCTTTCCCCAGTCTCACAAACAATGAAAAATAACTAGAAACTACAAATAACTAGAAAGATTTTTGGCACATGGGTGTCTTCATTTTTAATAGTTTAAATGAAACAGAATTACAATGAGGTAGATACAGAATTTCAAAAGAGAAAATATCAAGCAAGTTTCACTAAAGCCAATGTTATTTATGTCTACCGTTTTTAATGAGGAATACAAAACACAACCTAAACCAAAATAACAAAAAAATTTCAGCCAACCAGCCAACAAACCACAGCAACAGCAACAAAAACAATCAGTGAGCCTAGCTCTGGATCATAAAGTATCTGGCAAAACTTGTTCTGGTAAAGTCTCTGTATCTGGATCTGCTTAGAGTATAGACTTAGTAAGATTCACCAAATAAAGTCATGTCAAAAAGATGTTATGAAAGGAAGAGTTGTTGATGTCCCAGCTGTCCCATTTTCTGACATTTCTCACTTTTCTGAAAACACTTAGAGCTCTTTTCCTAACAGCAGTGAAAAAATTTGAAAGAATAAATGTCTTGTACACCAACAATGCTGTGGAAGTGTTTTTGCTGGTCCTGTGACCATGTCTCCAGATTTAGATAACTTTAGATCTTTGAGGAAATAAAACAGAGTTTGTCCATGTTAAAAAAATAGTTTTATTCCATTTTAGTGGAAGAAGTTTAAAATAATTCCATCATTACTGAAGATGCTTGACTGTACCAATGTTCTCAGACCTGATCAGGAAAATATGCAAGAGCCTCCTTTACAAAGAAATTACGTATTTCCAGCCCAGTGTACAAAAAGAGATTTTTTGTGCCCTTTATCAGGTATTTTATCTAGAGCTGATTTGGGAAGCAGAGTTGAGTACAAGCATTCAACATTTTGTTCAAATTCAGAGGGTGTAATGTGTGGCTTAGCAAACAGAAGTAGAATGGAACAAAAATTACACAGAGACTAAGAATCATGTGGAAGGGAGGCAAAAAACAAAAGGTAGAGATGAGATCCTGGGATTTAGCTGGAGAAGACAAACTAGAGAAATTATAACAAGGAGCTGAGGTTGGTAATCAAACCAAAATGGCATAGATTCTGTTACAGTGTTAGTACAAAAAGGAAGAGAAAAATACCTTGATAAGTTATGACAATATGATGGAAGTAGACAGAGAAAATTATGCGGGAAGAGTGATGAAACGGATAAGGAAAGAAGAGTAATTTGGAAACATGAGGAGGAAAGAAAAAATTTGGACCAGGTGGATGGGATGAGAATTCAGGGATGGAACTTTAAGAGGAATGTTGCAGTCTAGAGAGTCTATGTGGAAAGAAAACAAAGGGTAGTGAGACAGATAAGGACTTGGCTAAAGAGATAGGAGACATGAGATTATTATCATATTATAAAAGTCTGTCTCATAAATAACCTGAACAAGGTGGAAAGATACAATACATAGGAAACTTTATTTAACTCTGGCATCTCCTGACGTATAAATATGCAACTCTTTATCTTTAAGATCATAATTTAAAATAATTCCCATTTGCATTGGGAGTGTAAAAATATTAAGTAAATCAACAAGTACCAGGTTTTTTGTTTCAGACCTTTCCACCTAAGTTAATAAAAAGACTACAGCTTAAGCTATATAAGCACATTACACATTTCTTTTGATCTTATGTCACTAGGTTTTATGTGCCATTTTTACTTATAATTGTTTATTCCAATAGATATACTACGCAATTTTTCTGTTGCATTAACTATATAGTTAATCAAATAACTTAATGGTTTTCTTTTGCTACAAGCTGAAACTCAAATATGCCTTCACTTGCCATAGTCCATCACAGACTTAAAAAATTCTTATATGAGAAATGGATTTCATTTGTGAAGATACATACCATGATGGATTTCCAATATAAACCTGCCTCTTTATATGTCTCACATATTTGGCACAAATAGCTTTTTTCCACCTTATTTTTCAGTTGTCAGTAGGTTTGTAAGATGTCTTACTTGGAATCTTTTGGATCTTCTCCAATGATTTGGGATCCCCTAGGGTATCTGGTACAGATTGATTTATTATAATAAGTATTATGCATTTTATGCCTCTGAATAGCCCTTGCTGTAGCAGTGTATTTGCTCCAGCAAATGATTAATAACAAAATGGGTTCACTGTACACTTATTGCCTACATGCATGCAGCTATTGGAATGATATAGCATTATGAGTTCTTATGGCTAACCAGAGGCAAAAAGCATCCTTCTTTTCCATATCTATAGCTACCCCAACAGATAACACTGAGAGCTGAAAGGAAACTGAAAAAGTTGTGAAAATCTGAAAATGAACCAAAAGGCAGGAAACAGAGCACTAAGCAGACAAATATTTTCAGTTTCAAATTACTAATAATTTTCATCCACTTTAACACATTATTTCCCAATCCTCCACTCATTCACCTAAGATATTTTTACCTGAAGCTTTTCAAATGACTCCCCCATTCAATAGATACTTGTTCTAATGTTTTAAAATCAACAGGAACTTTTTCTTACCATGTATATCTTCGTTTATAGGTAATTTCTTCAAAATATATGCAAATTCTAATGAAATGTCTCTTCCTACTTTATGCGGATAATGGGATAAATTTATTATCTGTAACACAAAAGTGTTATACTAACACGTAAGCACATAAGTCACAATATATTTACATTATTTTCCAAAAAGTTACATTTTCAATTTTATTGATTTTTGACTGTAATAATTAGTTTTTCATTGCAGAAAATATTTCAGAAGAGAGTTTTCTGCACTGTGGTGTAAAGGCACCCCGAAGAACTAGCTCAGCTCTTTCTGAAGCCCATCTATAGGAATTCCAGTTTGTTGTTAAGTCCAACATGCCTGAGGGGTAGGGGAAAAACATTTGCTCCTTTTATCCATAACTGAGTACACAGTCTTATGGACTGAGAATGTGCCCCATGAAAAACATATCTGAAATAACCACAGTCACTGACCTGAAAATTTTACAGTGCAAAGACATGAAGAACATGAGAAAGTGGGCAAAGGTACAAGAAAAGGAAGAAATGGGCCCATCATAACTGTATGTGGTTTTATCACATTTTTTCTCAAAGGACTGCTGACTCTAACCCACAAAATATGGCTATGCATGTCACAGAAGAGCAAAGTAGTTTAGACAGTTTAGCATCATCCCCTTGCAATAATGCAAGTACATAGTCCTGAAAGCATCTCTATTTGCTAGGAGAGGTACTCAAAAAGTAAATGTCATGCACTGATTTTAGATGAAAATATAAGATTTGTTTTCTTACTTAAGAAAACATTAGAGAACACTGTATTGATGGGGGTTTTAATTAGTCATCTGAAAGGCTTTGATTAGTCACTGTCTATATTATTTCATGAAAATGAAACATAATTAGTCTAAACCAATAGTAAGAGTTTAGAATATGTGCTTAAGGTAACACAGAGCTACGCAATGTGGAGAAAGAAGGACGGGAAAAGCTTTTATGCTTCTCATATATATTAGGTTTGCTATAACAAGACTCACAAAGAACTGAACAGTACCACACTTCCTACCCCATTCTCCTCCCATTCAACACACATTTTTAAAAGGCTGTGAATTTTAGAAGGTTCGGCTCTTTGAAAAGAATGAATACTAAAGTTTGAATCATAAACTGGATACCTTCAATCTCTACATACATTTGCTAAGTTGGTCCACTTCAGTTTTAAACTGGAAGTGAATGAAACCTAATGTTCTACTGCATATTAAAAATTAGTGCTAGGAATGCTGCCAAAAGCCATACATGTGCTCTACTGGTACTTCTTTGAAGATACTGTCTTTTTTTCCAGAACCTCAGTGCCATGAGTGTTGATTAATTTCTTCTGACAGCAGGGAAAACCTTAAAAATACTATGACCAAAGTTACAAAGAATTTGAAAGAATAGATGAATTATGGGAGCTGCCCCAATAACCTGGCTATATATTAGGACAAAGCCTTGGACAGCATGATCCTAGCGAATCAGAACTGCCAATATTCAGCAATGATTGAGCTTTAAAGCTGCAGTAAAGTGTTACTAAATGCAGTGTTCCTGGCATAGCCTTCATGGCATTTTACACAGCACTCTTGTCCATGGTTAGGGGAGACAGAAGCATTCAGAAAAGGATTGATTCTGAGAGAGAAATCTTTTCTCCTCCTCACACCATCCACAGTTCAGAGACCTCTTACTGGAGATGCAGTCTGTCTGCCCACCAACTCGCACCACCCCTCACTGCCTCCTGTCATACAATTACGTGTGTTTGATGGTGTGAGAAATCCCTGCAGCCCAGCAAACACACAGCCTAAATTTGACCATTTCCACAGACCTAACCAACTCATTTTGCTCTTTATTTATGATTACTGATATGGAGCTCAAAGTGCCTCTTCACAGTAGTTGTGGTAGGGATAAAATTGCAGATAACATAAAATAACATGGCTAATCAAATTCACTATTCTGCACCAAGAACATAAAATCCTCTACTTGATATTTTTTGCAAAAAGGCATCATAAGTAAATTAAGCAGCTAAATCATAACACACAAAACATATCCAAATGGGTACAAATTTCCTGACAAGATACTGGTTTCAAAGGAGCCTTAGAGTTCATTTTCTCTCTTCCTGCCATAAAATAACCATAAATTTAGCTTCCTAGAAATATGATTCTCAGACAAATTTCCCCAAAGCAAGGACTATATTATGATGTCTCTAATGTTTTGCATCAGCAAGTTTTAATACTTTCTACAACAAAGGATAAACAAAATGGATTTATCAAGTCACCACTTACATAGAGCACACAGTAGATAAATTTTCCATCTGCTAATTTTAAAGCAGTGAAAACTAGGTTTCTGAAGTCTTAATGAGTGGCATTGCAGTGCTGAGGAGAGGGCAGTCTAAACTGCCCAAGTTTGGTGCTAAGTAACCTCAGCACCACTCAGATCTTTTCTTTCCTTTCCTTTAAATTTGAAAATAAATGTGTAAAATGTTCCATAAACAGTGGAGGAATAGGGAAATCTGCTACTTAATTTCAAGAGAAAAAGCAGAGGATGTAAAAATAAGCAAAACTAGTCACAGCCTACATTGTTGTTTTTGTGCTTGTGTCAGTGTTTAAGTTTTCAAAGTCAAAGCTGTGTTATTCTCCTAAGTTCTGAGTGCCACTCTGTGTCTAGATGTCACAATCAGGTTTGAAAATCCTCACATAAAATTTCAATTTCAAATCTGAAGCAATTTTACTCTGGGTCCATAATATAAAAATGGAATCAGAGTATGATCCTTACACCAGATTTTTGTTTACACAGTATTATATGCTGACTGAGAATAATCTGATCATTTGTGACAGAATTACCTGATATTTTATATACTTATATTTTTTCAGAGTTTTCATTATTTGTAAGTTTGCAGCACAAGGCTACAGGCAAAACTATAATTGGGAACAAAAAAAAAAAAATTGATCCATAACTTTTAGTTTCCCAGTTGCCTTTTTATAAAAAAAAAATAAAAAAGAAATACAGTCTTTAACTACCTCTACGTGATTGCAAAAAATTTTTGACCATTTTATCACTCTTATTATTCCATACAGAATATCTGAACATGCTCTTATTGGGCCAAAAAAGAGTCTGCCAGTTCTTTCAGTCAAATCATGTTGAGGCCTAGACCTAGTAGCAAGTTTTGATGTTGAAAATATATTTTGACACTTCAGACTCATCATCATTTCACACTGATCAATGCTATTACAAATTCTTACTGGTTTGTCTGAAGGAGCTTGTCAAAGCCGGGTTTTGACAACACTGCTTTCGTATTAGGTCTGTCTGGAATGGAGTTAAATTCCTTCACAGCAGCCTGTATGGTACTGTGTACTGCTTTTATCATTCCGTAAATAGAAATTAATATTCTTTCTTATTTAGTATTAAAAAATTAAAATGTTTAAGTGAGATAAAATGGGGGCTTATGGGGGCAAAGTAAAGAAGTGTCATCTGCTTCCTGCCTCAAGCTTTATCCTGGTATTTCTTGCTTTCCTTACACTTGTGTCTGATCACCAACGGTTTGGTGGATCCCTAGCTGCCACAAATCCTACAAAGTCCTCTCTGAGTCCTCAGGAACAGTGTAATTTTTCCATTTCTTGTGAAATTTGACTTGGTATTCAGTGGATTTTAATTCTTATGTCTCATAATCTTTGCTCTTACCATGAGCTGGCTGCCCTCAGTGTCCTCTCACAGGGTATATCTGAAATGCTAAAAAAGAAAATGAGATTGACTCAATTATTATCTTCCTGATTAACTGTTATTTAACTGATGTGTTTTTAACCATGCCAAATAGCTCTCTCCAGGACAGGTACTGTCCATTCATAACTTGGGAAATATATATTCCTCAAAGTAATACCAAAAAGTAACATGGAAAATCATGTACATCAGTCTTGGCAATTAACTATCCCAGTACTGTACCTCAAAAGACTTAACAGACCTCATACAGCATGTACCTGCAATTCCATGGTAAAAAAATACCACTGTCATGAACTGCAGCACAATCTTAAAACCATTCAGGACACTTTGAACTGGTAATATCCCTCCCTGCCTCACCCCCTACACCTCCCACTCACACACTCTCAAAATTCAGACTTGGGGACAGCTGCACAGATTCAGTGTAGTCTGAATACACTAATCTACTCTAGAAGGATCCTGCTCTGTGTGTACCAGTCAGTCTGAGCACGTAGCTTGAAGACAGCAAGAGCTCTAGGACTCTCATTTCTTCAGAAGACAAACCAGGATCTAGGATTCTCTTTTCTTCAGAGGCAAAGACAAACCCTTTCAGAATGTGTGCCTAATCCACCTTTTTTGTGGAAGTCTTAACTTATTTAGGAAAACACAGTAAAAATTCCACAATCAGCTACAAACCAGATAGGAAAAGAGTTTCCATCTTTCACATCCAGATGTACAAAAGAAATAAATTTCATAACAAAAGAAAACAATAGATTGTAAAATCCATTTTCATTTACAGAGAAAGGGAATGTCTTTAGAAAACTATTTACGGGAAGAATTAGTTTGCATCAAAATGCCCCCCAATAACCTCTTGACTTCTTTCATAGGTTTCATCAATGGGAATATTTTTTATTTGAAACTTATCATAATTGTACAATGTGGTACAAATTTTATTTGAGCAGTCTTAGGTTTTCATATGAAATGAAATTTTAGAAAAAAAGTATATTAATAATCATACATTAATTCTTTCTTTACTTTCTTTCTTTAATTTCCTGTCTTTCTCCTTGTTTGATATGGGGTTAGTGAATACACACAATCTAGGAAAAATGAAACTTTTATTTTCTTAAAACTCTTCCTCTGGCATTTTGATAACTAGTTCACTGTTTCTGGATCATGCAACTTAAAGATGGCGCCAAACCTTCCAGTCGTGCAGAATCTGCAGGCAAGGCACAAAAGTAAGTAGATGAGCACTTCAGTCCAGGGACTTGGATAAGGCACCACTGTGCTGTGCAAGATTAAGGTGAGAAGACCAGTACCTTTCATGATTCATCTCACTGTTTGATCATGTTTGTTGTATTGATACAGTGAAATAATATCACCCTGTAGTGACTTCAAGTTGGCTGTTATGGAAGAAAGAAGGTTTTATAGGGGAATGTTGGCTTGAAACCCATATTTATGATTAATAGGCATCATATTTTGGGGGAGCTAAACAAATTGAGAGGAGTATAGTCAAACCCTGAAAGAGATGCAACTTTATATAAATTGTGTTATACTTCTGCCCTCTGTTTCAGTGTTTATCTTCCATAAAAATCTACTCGTCTGCTATGTAGGATTTATTATTATGTATCACCTATTCAGAACTCGTTGAATCAGGGTACTTTTATTACAGACAAAGGGATGATTTCTTTATTCTGCACATAAACAAGAACTGTGATCAGCAAAGCATTGCATTCTGTACCATCTCTTCTCTAGCAGGATTTCTGCAGAATCTTTATTTTAAAAATACAGCCAAAATTTCAAATAGGCATCTTGCTAACCAAATGGAGAGCTTTACATGCATAAAAACTGGATTTTAGCACTGCTAAAGAAGTTTGATAGAAAATATATAGAGAGTTGCACTGAGATGTATGGGTAGTATGGTAAAGCTCACTATTTACCCAGTACTGTAAAGCTGTTCTTCATGGGAAACACAGCATGCAGTAGCCCTTGTCAACGGACTCTAGAAAAGTGACTGACCACTTAGATCCACAGTCTAATCCACATTATATTGCTGGTGGGGAATCAACAGAGCAGCAGCAGAACTGAGATTCTGAAGTGGCACTAATATCATTGAAGTGAGTTGATCAGAAGTTCACTCTTTGGGTGGCACACACTTGCCTCGAACATCAGTAAAAGATTCATAGAAGTAATATGACCTGAAGCAGAGGATCATAAAATAGTGTTTGACAGCCAGCATTTAATTTGTCTTTTTTTTCTAAGCCTTTTGGAAGAAGAATTACACTAGGAATTTGTATCATTAGCAGGGAAGTCATACCTGAGAGACATTTGGACTTTTGTGCTCTATAATTGCCATTCTAGACAGTAAAGGTGGTCCATACTTCATCAATTTTGTATTATTACCAAGAGGAAATCACTGTTAATGAGCAAAAAGGAGAAAGAAGATAATAATGGGAGAAAAATCAAGGAGTTTGTGCTTTAAAAGTTGAAGGAAGATGAGCTGGAAAGAACACTTTCATTTGCTACCTTAACTAAATAATCTTCATTATTTTATGCTTACAAACTAAGACTGCTGCTCTAGATAGACTCACAGCAATATTTTCCAAAGGGACTATTGTTCAAGTAAAGTAAAGTAATACCAGAATCTTCTTAATATGTCAGGGAAAACAAAGAAAACCCCAATAAAATTACCCAACTCTCTTTCCTAGAATGCTTCCCCTTGTAGGTGTAGAAAGATATCTTTATTTCATATTTATTCACTTTTTTTCAGTCTATGCATAAGGTAGAACTACTTAGTTATTTCTCCCTGCAAAGAACAAGGATACTAGTAGAGTTGGTTTTTTTTTTTCTTAGATTTTTTAAAGAAATTCTCCTGAACATCTTCAAAAATCTTTCCCTAATATTTTCTCATTTGCTCTTTTGGTAAAAGCAACCTTTTGACAAGGTTAGCATCCTACATGATTTTAAGCCAATGTCTGCTACCTAGTATAACATGAAGTCTTGAAATTTCACTTTTTTTATTTACTTAAAGTTCAATATGATTAAGTTTACTATTCTGCCTCAAAATCTCAGGCAAAAAGATTTTCTGTGGCTATCTACACACAGGTCCTTGAAGATTCCATTTTTTGCCTCTGGTTTGGAATCTTAATACCTCCTTAAACCTTTAATCCCCGGGTGTAAGTACCCCTTTATGACACAGGAATAGTACTAGGTTTTTATCTTCCTCCTTTACAAAACAGGTTGCTGCAAACATAAATTAGGACTGAGAACTGACCACTGCTCATATACTGGAGGTCTGTAAAATGCACACAGTCAAATAAGACGAGCATGTAAAACAAATACCACACCCTGTCAGCTCTAATCACTTGTTAAATAAGGTGTCCCAGAATGAGTAGCATTTATTCTTCAGTTCAGTGTCAAAAAACCCTCAGATAAGAAAACACCTAGAAGTTTCTATACTTTTCAAAGTCAAAAGTTTAAACTTGAGACTCCAAGACCAAAAAATTCATTTGTACCTAAAAATGGGCACATAGGATTGCTTCTGCTGAAAAAAAGAAAATATCTTTACACATATCAAAGATTTGCAGTTGGGCATTCTATTGAGCGCTACGTACGGCACATGCATTTTCACTGCTAGGTATGTTTTATTTACAGCTGTGATTTTTTTTGCTGTCTCTTTCCCTTTTGAGCTCAAAGTACTTTCATTTTCTTGTGAGCTCTATTCTTTGCTAAGAAGATTTTTCAACAGAGCAGTGAGGGTAGTGGAAGGGAATCACCCAAACTTGACAGCATATTCACAGTTGCTTAAGCTTCTGTAACTAAAGTAGGTACATCTGAATGCCTCCCTGTCTTTTTCTTCTAGTTAATTAAACCAGCTTGTTGTGCTCTTGAATGTGAGAAACCTCAAGACAAAATGGTGAGGTAATGGTGCAATATTAAAGTTGTGAATTTTTTGTCAGAGTGAGTTTTCTGTAATTATTCAAACATCAGGAGAATTAATTTACCTCATCCCTAAGTCTGTTTGTTTCCTGCTCATTTTTCTTCAAGAAAACCACTTCAGTTCCTCAGTTCCTTCTAAGCTCTGTCACTGTATTTATACAGTGTATAAATATAAAGAAGTATTTTTCTATTTGGGGGAAGGGGGAGACTGCAGAAAGTGCAATATGGCAGGTATCATATATATCCGATCAAGCAAAAGTTATTACTAAATCTGTCCAAAATCCTGAGATCTCATTGTCTGAACTGACATCCCACAGAAAAGCAAAAAAACCCGCAATAAAACCCAGAAATATTTTCAGACTTGTTTAGATTTTCAGAAGTTTAACTCCTCCATATATAGAATACAGTCAGATTTAATAATTAAAATAGTTACAAAGACAAAAAATAAAAAATGTGATTTTTTAAATGCTTTTTAAAATTAAACTCAATTTGATCTTGATATGGATCAAATTATTATTTTGGTCACTAAAATTTGCATTTATATTACACAAGCTGCACATGACAAAATTATTCCTTTCTCCTATAGACCAACATCAGCACTGTAATAAGTATTAAAAAAAAAAAAAGGTTTGTTAATCAAATCTTAATGA
>VYXF01006532.1:118992-198328 GCA_013397295.1 Polioptila caerulea | reverse complement strand
CATCCCCAGCAACTGGCGGTGCTGACGCAGAAGATAACAGCAAAAAGTCACATAGGCAGGAAACACCAAAAGGAACAGAATGCATAAAACGTGAGCTATCGAAATGAAGGACGCACCGCTTGCGGGAGCAGGAGACTCCCCTTCGGTTGCCCAGTGCTGTTTTGCTTATTATCGCTTGCTTAATAAAATAATTTTCTTAATTGGCAAGACTCTTTCAGATTTATTAGACAGAAAAACCTATAACAAGCACTGCTGGGCCATTTTTTCCCTTCTTCAAGGCCTTTTTTTGAAAACTCTTCATACATATTACAAAAATTCGTATTCTGAATTTGATCGGACACCAGACTCATGACTTTTTGCCTACATACAGCTTTTAGAAATGGTAACTTAAAACGTGTGAGGTTTTCACCACAAAGCAGAATAAAATCACATGTAGAAGAGGAAAAAATCAAGGCTGAACAGGTGAGTGCATTTGCAGAAGTTTTTGACTTTTGCCTATCTACTACTGATGTCCACCTACTGTCATTTTAATTTTAATGAGGCACAACTGCTACACTTAAATATATGCCTTCATAAAAGGAAAACGACTATACTAAAAAGTAACAAGGACAAGTGGTGTTTTCTATGATTAAAGATATTTTGTGTAGTTGGTCTGTCATGAGAAGAAACTAATTTCAATATATAATTTTAAATTTTTTTTAGACTAACTTTTTTTACTGTGCAGAATCACATTAAAGCCCATTGAGATTCATGAAAACGTATGGAAATGCCATCTGCCTTTAAACAATGTGGTTAATCCAGAATTTGGTTCTCACATGAGGAAAAGTAAAGAATATGATATGTTAGTCTTCTATTGCATCATTTTGTTTTGCTTTTTTAAATTAGTATGCTGAATGCAGTGCTTCAGAGGTTAGAGTAATCAGGGTACTGGAATTGTAGTGTGAAATACATTATGATTTACAAGGCACTGTTAGGGAAGAAAAAATGATTCATGCTTTCAAAGCTGGCTACTGCATCCACAGAACTATAGCTACAAAGTACTCCTGAGAAAAATTCTCCATTCACTGTTATATCAGTGACAATTTTTGTCGTTACAGCAGCACCTACAGGATCCAGTCAAGACTGGAGACCCATTGGGCTGAACGCTTTTCAGTTATGTAATATCCAGTGAAACAGAATAAATAGGCTGGATAGATAGAATGGGAAAAAAAACGACAGGAGATTGAGTTCAGTTCCTCAAGGATAAGTCAGCAAAAGAGCCAAAGCTAGAACTCATCTGTCCTGACTGCCATCCACTGGCTCATTAGCTCATGTAGCATTAGATCATGTAGCCTCTATTTGACACCTTTTATTATGTTAGGTCACCTAGTCACACAAATAGCTTAACCCATATTTAAATATCTTTTTTTCTGGCAGATTCATTTATATCTATTTGTGCATAGAGAGCTTTAGAACAACACCTAGTTGTGTGTAAGAATATAATTTCTAAAAGACAGATGTAATTATTTTTCAGCGGTATTTTCCAGTTTGAAATGAATCCTTGTATTTTCCAAAGGTGAACTGAACAACTTATAAAATTTAAACTGTCACCAAATTAATTAAAAGCAATTTTAAAAGTTAGTATTTTATTTTATATCACTGGAATGTCTCAGGTACTTGAAATTACATGTTGTTGTCACTGTAAAAAGAACTAAAACAATATGAAACCCAATAAAACACAAACTCCTACCTGTTTTTTCTTGAGCTGCTGCTGACAACCTGCATGCATAGACAAGACATGTGCAAGTTTGTTAATCTTCAAAGGCATGTCTTTGTTTTTATGCAAGACATTGTTCTATCTCGCACATCCCCAAATTATGTATCACTTTAAAAGCTGCTGGACTACCCAACAGAATATCACTTCTCTTTTTAATTGAATTTCACTTTCTGTTTTTATCCCTGATCAAATTACTTAGATTGCCCTAGAAGTTAAATCAATTTCTTCTAATTTCTATGATACTGTCCATCAGCATTTGCCCTGTGGAAAAGGTCTGTCAAGGAGTTCTGAAACTGACTCTGGAAACGAGCAAAATTAAATCCCATGTTTACATGGTACACTTCTGTGAAAGGCAATAAGACTGTGCATCGCTTGCCTTCCAAGTTGAGCCAGCATTTAGACTAGTGAAAACAAAAGAAAAGGTGTGCAAAAGAAATGATCATTATCCTCTGATTATGTGCTAGATTCAAACAAAAAAAATCCCACACTGGGATCATCTTTGGAGACAGTAAGCAAACTTCTGTGATTTACGTAGACGAGAGAAGAGTGTTGGTCAGGCATGAGAAATATGACATTGATTATGCAAATGATTATGATTATGGTTATATTTATTGCTATAACAGTATCTAAATATTTCCAAAGCAGTGTATAACATAAGCAGGTCTAAAGGGTTATAATACAAGCAGGTTTTGTTAGAAATGTACAAGTCTTTGGCCTTACAGAATGAACAATTTCAAAGCAATGGAGCATCTGTGGTGCTTCTTTAGGAGTTTATCTTCATATATGACTGCATCTTAGCTATTTTACTCATCTGTCCAAAAATAAATGTTGCCCATCCTCAGGTGTCCTTGGCACAGTGGAGAGATCCACCTGGAGGCTGCCTGCAATCTTGGGAGAGCAGCATTTTATGCTCTTTTGTAGGCCAATGTAAGCCAAAGTCAATCATAATCCCTCAGGCCCATGCTGGATACCCCAAAAGTGGGTAAAACTTTTTGTCCCAAAAAATCCAGCACCAGCTAAAGAAGATGAAAATCAAGTAGCTGTGGCTTCAAAGAGAAGATGCCACTGGGAAAAGGAATTTATACCTTCCTAAAAGGAAATCTGATCACATGCCTGCAGACCCCTGACTGTTAATGTCTTTAACATGTTGTTGTTTTTAAGAAAGCCTACCTCCCACCCAACCCCGTGATGAGCCCTATACAAGTTGTCATCCTGCCTGGGCTTAGCAGTCTGACAGACACATGGATCATCCCTCAGCCACGCCAAAAGAGCTAGGCAATTTGAGAGACTTTGTTGCCTGAATTTGACCTCGAAGGCACCCAACATCCATGCAGCTCTCCGAGAAAATGAAAGCTTGGTCAGACAAGTGAAGCAAGAATCCAAGGACTGGTTCAGAAGACTGTTTAAAGTCTGGGGACTCTCGGCGTGGTGGACAAACTCACATTCTGTATAAGAATGGACTTGACATCTTTCTTTTAACTTTATTTAAAAAAAAAGGGGGAGATGTTGCATTGTACTGATGTATTATCAAAAATGTATCACAATGGTATGGCCCTTTAAACCCCTGTAATCTTAGTTTCCCCCTCACAGTCTATCTTCTCAGGTTAAAGCCCCTCCCCTACCTTACCTGTCCTATCAATTGTCTCCCATTGGCCCTGGGCCAGGCCTCCCCCCCGCCCCTCTTTTCCTGAGTATAAAACTAAACCACACCTGGTATCTGGCCTCTTTGCTCTCCTTGCCCTCTCTCTTCTCTCCGCTGTCCTGCTTTCTCCTTGCCCCTCCCCCCTCTACACCTCGTGGCTCTCTTTCTTCCCCACTCCCCCCTGCTCCTTTAAGACTTAATTGCTATTAACCTCTTATGACTTTTAATGCCAGGGGAGCACTGAGCTCTCTCTCATTCTAACCACCTTAGTGTCCTTGATGAATTTACCCTAGAGTTCAAGCTATCCAGGCTCAACTCATTTTAAGGGTATTTTTATCAATCACAGCTTCCCCATCTCTTAATACCCTGGAATGTATTAACTATGCAATCATCCCTAGAGAGCTTCTCCTGCAATTCCCACCTGGTCATCTTATTTTAGGATGGCTCCCACCTGGAGTACGTATTCTAGGGCAAATTATATTGCCCATCAGAGACAATGCCAAGAGGGAGGGGGTGAGGGAGGAGGCACATGAACACCTGACTATCTTTCATCAACATCACAACTTCAAAATATTAAAATTTTGGGGTTTAACATCATGTCATACACTGTTATCATAAACTTCCACAGCACAGCAAACTTTGGATGTTAAAGAGAAAAAGGTCCTATTTAACAAGGAGCTGTTGCACTCAGCTTATTTGACTGATTGTACCATCTTGCTTATATGTCAAGGCAGCTTTAAAAGCAGAGCAACTGTCACATATGGCTTTCAAATCAAGGACATTTGCATTTTGGGAACAATCAATTAGTTCATATTCACCTCATAATTTTGTGTCTTCTATATGAAAATGGACAACATCACTGACAAAAAGCAATTTAATAAAGAATATAATCATTAGACATTAAAGAAGTTGGTGTTTTTTTTTTTTGTTTTGCTTTTAAAGATTGACATATTTTATATTTTATTCTAAGTAGGAGTTACATGGGAAAAATTGCAACATAAAACATCCCATCTTTCAAAATGGAATCTCAACAAATTATGAAGGCAAACTTTACTTAGTTTCCAGAATTACAAGGCAATTTTACACCATAATTTTTCTTTTGCACTGTGATGCAACTTTTTTTTTACTGTGGGTTTAAACAATAAAGATTTGCCTGAGTCTAAAATAACTAATTCAGTATTCTATTTCCAAATGCAAGTTGTAGTTTTCTATTTTCCATTTTTACTGTCACATTCAAATACTTCTAATGATAACACCTGTTCTAGGATTAAATCAAAACAATACAGTTTCTATTCCAGTTCTATGGAACACTTAGATAATAAAGTCAGTTCTAGGTGAAATGGAGAAAAGTATCAAATGAAAGGCTGAACTTCTGGGTAAGAAGGCATTTGTATATCCATTATTTAATGAATCTTATTTTATTATTTTTCATAATGTGTACAGAGGGCAAGAGAAACCTGTACTTTTGACAGTGGCTGCCACACAAGTGAAACACTTCACAGGTGCTCAGATGTACACATTACTTCTTTGGGAGGATCTTTCCTGCCATCCTTGGCATCTCAAATAAATCTCTCCTCACACCAAATGTGTTAATCAAACAGATACCATATGAGCTCAGTAGAACAAGAACATGCCACATAAGCACTTTTGATTTACTAAGAAATACCATCTCAGTACTCACCCACCTCTGTATACAAAAATAAGAACCTTAATAGGTTTCAAGAATAAGCCTGTTATTTTATTGCTCTGTTTAATGACTAATTATATGAAGTTTTAAGGAAATATTCCATTAGTAGAGGGAATAGTTGGAGATAGTAGAGATTCAGAAATATTCCTTTCTAAATGCACAGGATGTATTTGTCCCATGACTGACTGCCAACAGAGCGAGAAGTTTTACAATCAAAAGGATTGCACTTAAATCCCAGTCTCTAAAAAACTGATATTATTCCATTATTCTTTAAAATTTAAGACTAGGACTGACATCTGTGGAGAGTCTTCTGGTATATATGCAAAGGCACTAAACCTACTATAGTCTTTTCATCTAAGAGACAATATTTCCAACTAAAAAATACAAGAATAATAAAAAGAAGAATGAACTCTATCTATCTGAAAGGCAGGTATAAGTTTTGGTCTACACATTAGCCAAGCACAGTTCAGAAACAGGGAGTAAAGAGACCGGTGTTCAATAAATAAGTCACTTCAGCTATGTTTCTCCATTTTCAAATGTATATTATATAATTTCTTTTGACCCCATGTCAGATGAATGGGATTCTCCCTTCTGGCAGCTCTCAAGACAGTTAACATACTGCTTGCAACTGCTGCAATGAACGATGTCCCATGAGATTAAATGCAATGCTGCACTTTTCCACTTGCGACGGATTCCCTCAATTTTTCCTTTCTGACAGTTGATTTTTCAGACCTTTCACAAAGTTTCATACTCTTGGTTGCTCTCTGGGACACATCCAATCTCGAGAGAGCCAAAAAAACCAAAATGCTAAAGAAGAAGAAATCCTCAGGTCCTATGGTGAATCTGCAAGCTGAATGCAAGATAATCAACATACAGAACAAGATACCAGAGCTAAAATGAAGACATCCATCTTGTCTATAGTATTGACTGGCAGACAACTATTCCAGTCTATACGTTTTACCACCAGGATGAGCCCAATTTGAGCCTTCCCTGAACTGCAGAAAGATTGCACACCAGATAACTCTTCCTTGCTTGGAACAGATCCTTCATAAGTGACTGTCTGCATGCTGAATTAATAATAATGAAACATTATTAGTCTAGGTAGCTACTCAATATTACAAACTTTGTATAGATAAATCTATTAGACATAAACAGTTTTCCAAGTCTGGGGGTAAGATCAGACCTAGACACACCCAAGCTCCATAACGAATTTAGAAAGCAAAGGGGTGCACTCTGAACCTCGGGACTCACTAGTAAGGTCTTCCTCATCCTTTTGAATCTGCCATCATAAAATAAAAGGTACTTTCGTTATGGTTTTCCAAAGACTCGCCTTTATATCCACAAGAAGGGAAAACTAAAAGAAAAATCTTTTCTGGATGTCTTTATGATGCTGCAAATGGCTACATGAATTTAGTTCTGTGTATGTATAAATATATTTTCATTAGAAGAATCACTGATTAGAAATCAGTCTTAAAATCCTAATCATAGGAAAAAGGATAAAGCAGTGATTTAAATTTAAAAAATATATACAATTTTGAAGTGCAGTTCTTTTTTTTTCCTCTTCACCTTGAGCTGATTAAGAAGAACTCCTGAGAATGCAAGTACTGGAACTGAGACAGATAATGAGTAATGTGTTATAATTTAAGACCATCTAGAAGTCGTAGATCTACTGTCTGTCAATATCTTTACTCTCAAAATTATTCCTATTTTGTAAAATTGAACTGCTTGAGAAAACACAGAGTTTATAGAGAGGTAAAATGAATCTTGAGGTCATTTTGTGGGTGTTTTTGCCTCCTCTATTGGGCAGTCTGAGTACAAACTCAGGTTACTAAATCAGTGCCCAAAGTTTATGAAGCCTTTCAAACTGTGCTTAACTGCCTTGCAGCAGGAAGACTTTGATTCTAGTGTCACCCACAGCAGAAGTACTATACTGCCTTCTGAAAGCCACAAGTTGCACAGAAGGCTGGATATTAAAAGAAGTTATCCTTTGCACTTGAGAACAGATCCTCTCCACAGCCAGTGAATCGCTGGAGTTAACTGGCTGTGAAATGGGAAGTTGCAAGAGGGATAAGGGAGTTGGAATTGTTTAATCAGCATTTTGCTAACTCGGACATGGAGATCCTGTCACTTCTATTTCAGCTGTATGATATCCATGGATGATGGCACTGCTGCCCCTGGGCCTCATATCACAATACACTCAGAGCTGTTAGCACTGTCCTCCAACTTCTAATATTGGTATAAGTTTTAAAATAGGACAAGGGCATATAGGTTTAACTAGAAGAGATGAGGAATACACGTTTTAACTGTATGCATTGTAAGCAGTAGTCCAAGTAAGGACTACTCAGCACTTGACCAATGATGATTTTATTCTTACTACTTCTGTGTATCTGCAACAGAGAGACCCCAGAAAAGTAAAATTTTTGTCTGGCAAACAAATTCCTCCATGGTGCAAAGACTGTGTGCCAGACTGTGGTCCCAGGAGACTTCACAAAACTGCAACTCCAAACCAGGTTGAAGCAGATCTCCGTAGTAAATGTGTCACCAGACCTATCAATCACATCACAGTTTACAGGCATAATCAGCTATGAAAATAAGCACCCAAAATCCTGGGTTTTGTACTCTGAAAAAAACCAAATGAGATTTCAGATAATGAGACCTGTGTTAGGGCACTATTGAATCACTACCCCAGCCTAAGTGCAATTGAACAGAAAAAAAGGCCTACTTTTCAAATATGAAGGTACTTTAAAAAATAAAGGTAAACAGCTCTGTGATATATTTCCTACTTTATATTAAATTTCCAAAGATTTAAAAGATTTAAAACCAAAATTGACAGCTGCCTACTCTACTTTTCAGCATGCAGCAAGTATTAATTCGCTTATGCAATTAATGTTAGAAGGAGTTGGAGAAGTAGATGGAGGAACCTCCAGCTGCATGGAAGTAGTTATTCAGAGAAGGAGAACAAGACAATCTGTTCCCTGTGTTCTGCCACAGTTCCCCTTAAATCTGAGTAAAGATTCTTTATTTAAGAGGGATTAACGTGATTCAAAATGTTCCAGATAAGCAGCTGCATCTCCTAGACTAAATGGATATAAATATTGCCAAGTGTTATTTATATCTGCTTTTCTTTTTAACTCAATTCATTCTATGGAAGCATTTCTCCTGACCTTTAGCCATGGTCTCAACACCTCCCATTGGAATTGGTGGAGCAATTTTTTGGTTGGTACTGTATGATAGACAAAGCAGTAGCCTGAAGCACTTGCTGACCTTTAACTGCCATATTAGTATCTATAATTGGAATTGAAAGACCATTCAGGCTGAATATCACCCCAACACTGAAACAAGAACAATTATGATTATCTCACTAAAGCCATGGACTATATAATCCTCTAGAGAAATAGGGTAAGAGAAAAGGTTCCGAGGATGAGGCCCATTAAGGTGATTTTCTCAACCTTACTTTGTCTTTGTTGTATAGCAAAGACAACAATCCCAGTTCCTGTTATTTGAATTCAATGTCTCATTCAAGTGATTTCTAAGTTCATGCTTCAGAATGCCAATAGTCACTGTCTGCAACAAATTGAGTTATTCAGAATCATGAACAATTGAACCCTATTTTCAAAACTGTAACACCAAAGTCTCTTACAATAGCAATTGTCATGTTGCACTAAATTTTGTTTCAAGAAATTTCATCTGAGATATGCAGTAAAAACTACCTCCTACTCTCTAAGGACTTGGAAGAACCTACGGAAGTTTTTTTCCAAAACTTTTTGAGCTGCCAAAGGTTTGTCTGAGTCTTGTCCCGCCTCTAATACAGGTTAGGAATACAGAAAATTTACCTCTAATATATCACCATAGGAACACTGGTGGCATATGTTCTGCTACCTCATAAGAAGGAGTTTTAGCTGTGTCAGGTGAAAGTGTCTGATCTCTCAGAAGAGATAAAGGTGGTTGCTGTTTATTGGTGATTACACTCCATACTTGCCCCACTGTGTTCCCTGCACTTTGACATTTTCTTTATTTGTGTACATGGATGAGAGAAGAATACCTTCTTTTTAAAATATAAGTTCTGCACCATTCAAAGCTTTTAGCTTTTATCTTAGTTCTCTAGGTGCACTGTATTTCAGGCCCATCAGCTAGATGGGATGGAGTTTTAACAGAGTCCCATGCTGAAACAACTCCAAGAAACACTCTGAGAAAGGTTAAGGCACCTGAGATTGCGTTCTTGGCTTGCCGAGGATTCACATGCTAATTGAGCAAGGGGACATGCAAGCAGAGCTCTTGCAGTAACAGATTTGTGCCTCCATCTTTTCCATACACTTTTGGAAAGTGGCCACTACATAGCACAGTTTGTGACTTGTGAGGCCTCAATAGCCTACACAAATTCAGGAACTTGCAATTATGAAGATTTAGTACTTCTAAAGAGGTCTTCAATATTGCCGTCTTCAAGCCTACCTGCAGCAACACGCTTTCCCTTCTTCTGCTCATACATTGCCATCAGCCCTGGAGGAGCAAGAGTCCTATTTGGGTATGGGGGAGTTATTTTATTTTTGTCTGTGAACTACTGTTATAGATGGTGACTCGGTCAATAAAATTTCGAGAGCCAATAAAAAGAAAAAATGACAGAATTTATTTTAACAATAGAAAAATAAATTACAAAATCTCATGCCAATTAAATGAACAAAAAAGATAACAGCAAAACAAAATGACAGAGCTTCGTGCCACGGGGAGTTAAAGCAAAGCTCGAGCATTGGGTGAACCAGGACTCTGCCCCTGTCACAGCAGTCCGGTGAGGTCCACACTTTGCTGTTCACCGTGCTCAGGTTTTATACAGTTTATTTAGCCTAGGGCCAGGAAACCTTTTGTTTCTAGGAATATTCAGACTTCTTCCTTTCAGCTTCGATGCTGAAACAATGCTGACTCCAGGGTTAGTTTAAATTTCTGTACAGTCTAAGTATTGGGTTAATTTCTCCTCGAATCTCCTCCCTCTGTAATCTTGTCTTTCTGGAAGATCTTTGCATATGTGTAGACTTCTGCATTTTCCCTTGCCGGGAACTTCTGTGCATGTGAGTGTGTTTCCATGTTTAATCATATCAGTCTCCCTGGATCACTTCGTTTGCATCTGTGTATTATGATACAATCTTTATTCAGTTTCCCTTCAGATTGATGGCTCCCAGGTGGGTCTCGGCTCTCCCAGCTCGACACAATAGTCCTCTTGTCCCCTGGTATCAGTACTTGTGTCAGGTACTTGAGGTAGGGGGGGGTGAAGCTTCGTTTGTCCGGTATTGCCTCTAGCAAGGTCTGGTAACACTCCACCTGGTTCGGTTTGTGGTTACAACACAGAAATAATCTAAAAGCTACATTAATCTAAAAGCTACATTTTAATGAACAGTTTCAATACAACCTTATACAGAACTGATATGACATAAATTACATTGAAATCATATGAGCGAATTTGATATACCTTGTCTATAACACTACCATTCACTTCTTCCAGCACGCTGTCATTCTTCAGATTTGACAGGAATCAGGAGGAGATTAACATGCAGGAACAGAGTGAACCCCATTTACAACTACAGCTACCTCAGATCACATCCAGGACTGCTGACATATTTTAAGCTTCCTGGTATGTAAGAAGGGTATTATTGTGTTCAAATAAAACAGGTCGCCAGAGACCACGCAGAATCAGCTAACATATCCACTACTCCCTGTTTTGGCAAGTCATCAAACAGATATAGATATGCACTTGTTCTGCCCAAAGGTTATTTCCTTAGTCTTCAATATTGGGTCAAGGCAGCTCTGTTGTCTAAAGATTTGATCCAGAAAAAATGGGAAGGAAAAAAAAAAAAGAAAATGGGCAGGGACTCAGAAGGAGGAAGGGCATGAACGACAGGAACCAAAGCAGGCACAGGACTCATGATAGGTGTCAGAGCAGAAAGGTGGAATAAACATTAATATTAGAGCAGAAGCAGGAGCAAATTCAGTTGTAAGGACTAACATGGGCAGCCAGATCAGGAGCAGGGAAGACTTGCTCAAGATAAAAGCTTGAGAGTCAGATATAAATGGAGGAAAAACTCTAAATCAAACCAAAATGAAACCACCATCATTAACCACAGAAAAGTTTTTAATTGAAGTGTGCTGCAGCTCATTCAATACCCTCAGGAGTTTACACCAATTTGCCTATCAGTATCTGTCAATTGTGACTACCTCAGTAACCATCCTGCTAAGAGCTCAATTGCAATTCATAAACTGCTGTACAAAAATCTGGTGCTTTTACACTACTGAAGAGAAAAAAGGGGAAGGGAAGGGAGGGTTCGGGAAGAAAAAAGAAAAGAAAAGAAAAGAAAAGAAAAGAAAAGAAAAGAAAAGAAAAGAAAAGAATAGAAAAGAAAAGAAAAAAGAAAAGAAAAGAAAAGAAAAGAGAAAAGAAAAGGAAAAGGAAAGAAAAGGAAAGAAAAGGAAAGAAAAGAAAAGAAAAGAAAAGAAAAGAAAAGAAAAGAAAAGAAAAGAAAAGAAAAGAAAAGAAAAGAAAAGAAAAGAAAAGAAAAGAAAAGAAAAGAAAAGAAAAGAAAAGAAAAGAAAAGAAAAGAAAAGAAAAGAAAAGAAAAGAAAAGAGAAAAGAAAGCATTTTTTTGTAATCACACCGTAACCAGACTTTAATTGATCTCAAATAGGTTGAAGGAGTTTCTGTGTCTAACTATCACACATAGGTCTTTTTTTAGTAAATTTGGGATTGTTCTGCTGGTTTCATCATAGATTCATCTTTAGAAGTGCTGTAATTTTCAGGAGCAAAAAAGGAATTAGTTATGTTGTACAGTAACATAATTTCCAGCTTTTAATGGCAGAGTGATTAATTCAGCTAGAGGTGGTGTTATAAGATGCCACTCTTAATTCAGTATGTGCATCAACAAGTAACAAGCAAAGTCCAAGGTTACTTCTGGTTTAATGTTGAATGGGCACTGAAGTTCAAACTAATGCTGAAACTGCTGTAAGCCTGACAGCCCTATTTCAGTAGTGAGAACCACCTCACCTAAATGGGTTTGAACTCCATTCTGAGAGCTGGTTGAAATGAGAGTGGAACATATCAGATTAGAGTAATGAGTAATGAGTAATTACCAAGAGTAATGAGGTCTTTCCAGAGTATGTGGATTGTTTCCATGCTTGAGTTGCAGAGCCACACCCACACTGGAATTTTGGTCATATGAAATCCTTTTGCAGTCATCCAGGCTAAACACTTCTCATTATGTCTGTCTTGTTGTCAATGAGAACAGTAGGATAAAAGTGAGAGCTGTCACTCTGAACAGTAACTCAAAAAAAGAACTTGTACAGTGATCAGTAGGGACTGATTCAGCTCCTAAATCTGACAAACTTAAGCCAACAGCTACAAGTTTGTACTAGAATATGCTTCTGCAGTTTTGATATCTGAATTGGCACAAGTAAATTTTTGAATTTTCACTTCCACAAGTGTTCATGAAATGGGAATTTTATTTCAACCACCCCACAAATGAGGAATTACACCTCTGGTGGATGCATCACTGTAAAAAAAAGTACACCCATGCAAAACCAATGTTTTCATGATAGAAAGACATGTCCCCTGACACAAGTTTGGGACTTGATCTTGCTGTCCCTATTTTAAAATGCCCTGGATGACCAATATTCATAATAACTACAGATTTGGTTTTGATAGTTACCGGAAAAATTTACAGCAAATCTACATTCTTTTCCTGTATTCCCAGTTTTATTAATTTGGACTGAGAAGTGAATCAACAGTAATTTAGAGTATGAAAATATATGCTGATTTTACTATTTGTTTTCCTCTTTTTTTTTTTTTTCTGTTTCACTCTCCTTCTTAAACTCAATAGATTTATATCAAAGAATAATTTGAGCCACCTCATACTTTATAAATCATTTTGATGAATGAAGGAGACACTGTATGTGTTTAATAGCTATATTTTTCCAAACACCTTGGTGGGACTCTTTTTTTTAAGGTGTAAAAATCTAACCCTTAAACAAAGTACATTTAATGTTTAAAATGTTTTTTTTTTTACCCTTTCTTATTTACATCTCCTGGATGTATGGTAAAAAAAATTCCCAACCTCAAAACCGCAGTAAAGTTTGTTCTCTTAATATTTAATATTGGTAGGGTAGTATCATTTTAAACACAATAAAATAATAGATCAGAGATAATTAAAACATTTTCCAGCCCCCTCAAGCTTTTAACCTTTAGGGCTTCCTTGAGGGGAAAATGATTCAAATGCCAAGCTCAAAATTATGCACTCTCTACAAAAAAAAAAAAACAAAAAAAAAAAAACCCACAAAAAAAACCCCCAGACATTTACACACAGAGAGAGCCTTTCCCAGGCTCAGAAATCACACTATCTTCCCCAAAAGCACATTCATCAGCAGACTAAGATTTCAAGCCGTGTGGCTGCTCTATGGATTCAGCCTGGTAATTAAGGTGAAACTGATAAGTAATCAACAAGTACAGAACACCACAGGATTAGTGGTCAGCTTTCCACCCAGAAAGAGGTTAAGTAGTATTCTGCCTTATGATGGATAGAGGATTCATTTTTTCCATTTTTGATGGAAAAAGTGATAGGAAGCTGTAGTCAAAATAAAAATGCAGCTGCATGGGAAGCTTTGAGGAGGAATGAAGAGGGGTAGGACTGTCAGCAAGAGCTATTTGAAAAAAAATATTGTCGTTACTCTACTAAATGCAGAAGAAAGGCTTTTGTTTGAGCCCCCTCATGGGGGCCAAGGCTCCTCTTTGGATTTGGCTGCTTCTGTAAGAGATCATAATCCTGTTCTACCCTAACCTACAGACCATCTATAAGACATTGTATAGCCTTTGACATGTGAAAATACACATGGAAAAAGCAAATAGAATAAACATGGACTTAGACAGAATTCTTTACCATTGCATTAAAAAACAGCATTGAAGCTCTGCACTGGAAATCTTCTATTAGAAGATAAAAAAAGTAGTTGGGATACAGCTGGGTTTGCTGTTAAGTACCATTTTCAATTAACAGAGCAAATGAGAAATTTCCTCTTGGACTGCTTGTGCCAATGAGAACTCTGTCCTTAACTATTAGTTCCCTTTTCTCTACAGCAGTTACTGGTTTGCAATTAATAATCTTCAAGGAAATATATATATTTATTACCTAGAGTAGTTATCAAGGACTTTATTGTCAGGCACAAAGAATATGAAAACATTCAAACAATTCTACTGGGTCTCCTTGTCTTCAAAGGCAGCAGGTGAAAAATGTCTAACCTGGCTCACAGTTATTCATATTTTTCTTCCTTAATTAATTGCCAATATTAAACCCTCACATTCACTGATATTAAAAAGCAGTCAGATTTTAAAATACTATACATATGATTAAAAAAAAAAGTTGTATTTTAGGATTGGTTTATTACCAAGAGTGAAAAACTTGACATATTAATCCTTACTGCAGAAAAGTCATTCAGCCCCATACAAATGAATGTGTTGATTAATTGTAAAACAAGTACAATTTCCCTGCATGAAGGTTATACCATTAAAGAGGTTTCATCTGCATCTGAATTATTAGTGCATCACTTAGCACCTCTCTGGTGTCTGGACCATATGGCTTCAATTGACAGCTGATAAAACTAGTAATTGTCCTCTTGCATTAGTCATTGGTTATATTGTTGCTTAGGTTCTTGATGGCAGAGGGAGAAACAACCTCTCTATAATGGTCTAGATAATGCACACTAAAATTGAGCCAAAGCCAAAACCTCCTCTTAGCTATTATTATAGTGGACTGGAGGTAGGAAAGCATGCATCAACATGGCTACTAAAAACTGAAGTCCAGAGTTATTATTCACTTTTTATAAAAAATGGGATCATATTTATTTATGGAAATATCTGGGAAAATCCTATGTCAGATGGACTTACACAAGGAATTCTCACTGTCTTTTAACAGAAGAGTTTTTTGCTAATTAATAAATAGCATATAAGGGACACTGAATTATTGACTGTCATAATGAACAACAAAGCTCAGACACAGTGAAAACTAGAAAACCATATCTGGAAAATAATAATCTCTGGTGTGAGAAATTCCTTCCACCCAACACACACATTTTAAAAACAGAAAACTGAGGTACCAAGATCCAGATGGCATTACCCCAAACAATATGGAATGTCCACAAATTACCTCTTCAAAAAGGAAGGCATTAACTCCATGAAGTGTAAAACAACAGTCCAGGGCCCCCTATGAAAAGAATGCTTCTTGTCAGTGTAAGAACTCATGTATGTATTTATATAATCGATGTACTATGAAAGTTCCAAAATAGATGAGCAGAGTCTGCTTAAGAGATTCTAATTGTATTTCTACATTACCCATCAATATAAAAAATTGAATATATATTGTAATTAAGTTCCAGTTTACTAATCTAGTTCTGATTTATTTTAACAATATCAGAACAATGAAAACTTATATCTACAAATTTGTAAACATAAAGTATTTTTAAATAGCTGCTTCTCTTTTCTTTGTTAAAACAAAAGGCTCAATTCAAGTCACTTCAACTCAGAGCTGCTTTTTTAAATATATGAGCCTTACAGAAGTCTGAATTCACCATTTTTCCCTTAGAGTAAGCTCCTTGTGCGTCTAGCTTTGTAATGCACCTTCCTTTACGATGAAGGGGGCATTGCATTGCATTATGAGAGATTATGCTTTTTTTAGCATCACAAAGAGGCTAAAAAAAAAAAAAAAAAGCTGAATATATATCAAAACAGAAAATTCAATTTACTGTTAAACTGCTTAACTAAGGCAGATCAGACACATCGAGCCTACTTCCTCCAACATCCGGAAGTGGAAGGATAAGGAATATGAAATGGAGAGGTGTTAGAGGATTTTTCTTCTAAAACTCCCTGCTTATTTCTCTTTCCAGTTCAATTTCCTCCATTGAGTAGTTCCTGGATTTCCTCATATGGAGGTTGCAACCCCATCATTACTATTATTGAAAGTCTTGTAGATTCTGACCTAGCTCATATGAGTTTGGATTTGTATTGTACCTTTCTTAGTCTATTAAATTTCAGCTTGCATAGTTTCACATCCCTAGGAGTTCCTCCTTGCACTGATAAGCTGAATGACCCCTGCTCAAAATACTCTACTGTCTCTATTGTGTCTACAGAAAAAGTGCTAAGTTTTGTAGAGTCCTCACAGAAATAAAAATATAAATTTTCTAAAAAAATAATGCTGTTCAAAGGTGGTAAGGAAAGCACTTTAGCAAGCAAATAACAACATTGTGCAGACATATTGTGTTTGGCCCTGAAGTCTTTTATTGCTTTAAAACAATATACCAAAAACTTATGTCTGTTAGTGAAGAAAAGCTCTTAAGAGAGCTTAAGATATAGGTATTCACCAAGTGGTCCATTGGTCAATAGCAGGCTTTTTGATGTTGATTACTACCTTAACAAGACGAAACACTCAGAGGGTTAAGAAAATAGCTTAGTCTCTAGAGGTGTTTCAAATGTGCATCTCCAATGGCAAGACTTTTTTTTTTTTTTTTTACTAGCAGTAATCTATTGCCATTGATTTTATGACACTGACCTCTTCACTCGGCATGGTGTCATAATACCTGCTGCTTTCACATATTTCACAATTCAGAATAGCTGAACACACTTTGAAAGTTCATTTTAGCAAAAGACCTTTCAAGATAGGTCTGC
This sequence comes from Polioptila caerulea, assembly GCA_013397295.1. Taxonomy (NCBI): domain Eukaryota; kingdom Metazoa; phylum Chordata; class Aves; order Passeriformes; family Certhiidae; genus Polioptila; species Polioptila caerulea. The sequence continues at coordinate 181,560 of VYXF01006532.1, read as the reverse complement.
ACATTTCTTTCCATGCCATGAGTACTTAAGTGTTCAGGAGCAAGACACAAAAATACTGAGTGGATCAACTGTCAGAGTAACTAGCCCCTTGTTTTCTGCCAGTCATGTATTGTGGGATATGTTCTCCCTTTTGATAATTAGACTTTAACAAGTTATAGCTGAACCTTTCCACACATGATTATAAGCATAATCTCCTGCACTGTCTTCCTTGCATATTTTGAGAAGATCTTCATCTTGATTTCTGTTATTCTTCCTCTGCTTCTGCCTTCTTGTCTTTTGCATATTTTCTGAATGTCTCAGGTAGGAGAAGCGCATCAGGTTCCACAGGCAAGGAGCATTTCTGTCTTCTGTCAGATGACATTTTTTAACACTCTATCACCGGACAACTCCCTAGAGGCCTAAAGGCCTTGCTGCAAGTGAAAACTAACCTGCTCTGCCCATTATAACATGCATAATGCATTTATCCACACCAGCCTGGATGACATGACATCTACTGAGAACTTCAGCTTTTGCTTTTTAAATGGAGCATATTCTTCTTTTCTACCTCAATAGTATTGCTGGAAATCATTTTGTTTTGCATATTCTTTTAAGGCAGCAATATTTTAATTTATTTTCACTAAGTTTAGGTTTTTAATGCATTACAATCTGTTCTCTCTTTCAAACACATTGTCTGCTCAGTTGATAAAAATGTAACAGTGTAAATAATACCTAAAACTTAGAACTACTTACAGATCCCAAATAATCTACTCCTTGGGTATTTTCATAACCATAATTATTGCCTGATGTTCTCTTCAGTAACCCCTGACTGCTTTTTACTTCTCTTGAATAACACACAGGAGTTGGAAGCTCAGATTATTGTCCTCAACACCATCAGCTAGGTTCTTAAATAAATTCTGGGATATCTATTCTTTGTGTATCTATGTTTGGCCATGTATTGTGTACATGTGCAAACAGAGACCTTTTATGAGAAATCATCGGAATTTTGGGAGCTTTCAAAGACCTCAAACATTGAAGTTAAGGTAAATGCATTCCTGAGTAATCCAACCCCTTGTGCCACTTTACCAATCACTGATCTCTACAAGGATTTTCTAACTGGTCCTGTATATAAAGTAACTCATTCCTAGTTTGCACTGGCATTTCTTGCTAATTTTGTATGTTAGATATTATAAACCTGTTAGCATAAGCATATGTCATAGAGAAATGGAAAATGGCTTCTCCTGCACATTTCTTTCTGAGAAACAGAAACATAGAACTGGCCAAGTCTGGTGTATGGTCAGTGATGAGTCTGGGTAGTAAGAAGTAGGAGGTTTATTCATAATATGTCAGTATTTTCCTCTACCACTTTTAAATTAAATTATATTAGTTTATAACCTCACATTGTGCAAACATTTCTAGAAACTATTCATGTATTTTTACTGGCTTGGCTCAAGGGAATATTTTATAAAAGGAATTCTTCATTTTATAACTGTGGTAAAATTAATCAACTTTTGAAATTATTAATTAAAGCACATTGTGTCTTCTATCTTTTTCTAGAAATATTTAAAAAATAAGTAAAAGGCCAGGAACAATGATTTTAATTTTTTTTTTTCTTTAAAAGATCATATGAAAGTTAGGAATTTTTTTCCAATTTTATGTGTAGCAAAGTGATCCTGATTCTACATCCAGCTCAGTAAGGAAGCAGAAGGGCAGGAGAGAACACTATTCCTACACTAACTACTATTCTCCTACCGCTACCATTTCTGAATGGGAGAGATGAGAAGGAATGTTTTGTCCTTTACTGAGAGTGACAGATGTATTTTTTCCTAACTTTCATATTTACTATCTCATTAGTGATTGCCACTTTGCAAAGTGGATTAGAGAAGACAAGAACTTAGCCTCAATAAACAAACACTCCCCAAACACCAGTCTTGGAGAATTGTTCATGTGCCAGGACTGGTTTTGGCTGATGTAGGAACACTAGACTGGAGCCTGGTGGCTGGAGCCAGCCATAGAGGAGGTTATGGAGACACACTGCCCCTGTCCACACAGCCTATGCAGCCCTGAGTCAGAAGGGCCTCTTAATACTCCCTCACTCTTTAAAATACAAAGCCCAATTCAGCCTTACTTTAAAATTATGCTGAAGCTAAAGGAGAAGCTACAGATCTCTTGAGAAGATGACCAGATTGCTAAACATCAAAAAGCATTTTGTGCCTTCATGCTATGATTTTTTTCTGGTTTAACAGCAGGATGCACAATCCTTTTTGTGAAGAATATGTTCAGTGTTGTAATCTTCTCAGATATTTTTGTGTTTTATACTGACTAGCAAAGGAATAGCTACAGAAGGAAATCACTATATTCTCTTACCCAAAAAAGGACAACTGAATTTGAATCACCTAGTTTTACATCTGGATAAAATTGGAGATCCAAGAATTCTTTTTTCCCTCACAGGAAAAGATTGGTTTGCAAAGAGAGAAGAAAAAATCAATTCAAATTCTACAGCAGCTTACAGTAAAGACATGACAAAAGGAAGTCACCAGTCATCAATGTCCAGAATTCTTCTTACGATATTTTTCCTAATGAAAAAGTTAAAATGCATATCTTAAAGTGGCTCTTTTTGTTTTCAAAAGTGATTTAAATAAATAAGAATTGTTAGGATTAAATAATTGGAAAAGTTCGAGTTTCATTTCAGATTACATTAAATACTTAATTGAACCAAGTAAGTGTATTCATTTCATTGTCAAATTCTGATTTGACTTGACCTTCACTGATTTTCCAAATTTTTTGTTTCAGTGACAAAACATTAAAAAAAATAGATTAAAAATTAAAAAAAGGAAAATCTACACACATTTTTCTCTTAGTTCTAGTGGAAATATTATATAGTTTTGTTTACTGAAATGCAGTTGAAGATAAAACTTATTAGTTCTCAGACTCCAAACTCACAGCTTCAATTTATTTTCATCACTCTGAATGCAATCCTGAAAAGAATTAATCCCTTGGTGATTAATGGAAACAAGGAATTATAAATCTGACAACAATTTTTTAAGATTGAGGCCTTTATGTAAATGATCTGTAAGTCTTAAGAGAATATGTGATATTAAAATATATATTTTTCATTTTGTGCCAAAAGGAACTTTTAAAATAGAAGCCATTAGAGTTCCTTGATTCTGCCTTTGGATACTCCATTTTCTAAGAAAGAGATCAGCATTAAAGCAGGATGAGAGCTCTTCTAAAGCCTCTGAGGTTAGTTCTGTGTTACCTTCAAGATATTAAATGGATGAGGTTTTTTTTTGACAGGTGAGTATAACTTGAATTCAAATAACTGCTTGTGCTTGGCTCCCAATCATAACTAAATTTAAAAACTCATTTTACTGACTACAAAGTACATGACTGTAGGATTATTTTTTTTTGCCTTTCTGTATAATTATCTCCTTTCCCCCTTTCTCTTCTTGTTATCCCTGTTCCTTAAAATCACCCATACACTATTATAGCATACAACAGCTCCACATGTCCCTCCCATTAAGTGAAATTTCAAGGTAATCTCTTCCATCATAAATAACCCTAAATCTCCTAGTAGCAATTTGTCTTCTTTAAAGTTTTACATAGTGGCTAATTTATTCCTTTTTTTCACTAGCAAGGACATCTGCTTCTGTGCTGAGAACATATATTCTCATCCCAAAAAAAAAGGTCCACTTTGTTATTTTGCAAGTTTTTCCTTTGGAAGATGGCAGAGATCCAATGATAATAATGTTGTTTTGTTTTTAATATGATAAATGCCACAGAGTGCATTGCAAGAAAAGTGATTTCTTAGCAATTCCTTGAGATTTCTCCTTTTTTCTTACACAATTCTAAGTAAATCTTCACTTTTCCAGGCTGCCTTTTTGTTATACTGAAATATTCTCAAGGTAACCAGAATATTTTCCTGTGTACTAAAAGAAGACATTTCTGATGCCCCTATTATACTGTTTTATCACCAGAAAATATGCTCAACTAACCCACTTTTAGAGTAGCAAACTCAGTGACACCATGCAGACTGATAAATCTGATGATCAATTTGGCTTTCTTCTGGAGCTGGCATCCTGTATAACATCACGCTTCATCTATGTACATCTGTGGTGAGTAATGACTCCAACACATGGGAACAGACTGTTACCTTCTGTCATATGGCAGAAGGCAAAATAATGATGATACTACATAAGGTTAATTTCAGCTGTGCTCAGTATAGAATTCCTGCTTTATGTGTCTAGCATAGCATATTTAGAACCATATATGTGAACGTGTGAGTGCTATCCACATTCATTTTTCACTAACTGTGAAACTTAACTTGAAGGTGCTATACAGAAATGCTGAAGAAAATTATAATTTCCATCCATCTGAGAATCAGCCCTAGATTCAACTAAAAACATGTGAACTGTATGTCTTAAGACTTGCTGCAATACTCACAGAAGAAAAAATTAAGAATTTTCACTGAATATCTCAGATCCACAGCCTAATACAACTGATCTGGCACTATAAAGAGCCATCAGGTTGACTGTTCAAGATTTCAAGTTCCCCTAATTTCTCCCTTCTTGTTGTTGCATGCTCAAATGAATTCAAATGTAAATTAACAAAGTGCAGCAGTGACATTTTGAAATGATGCCAAATATGAAGCAGCATAAATTTAACAGCTTTCATTAACACAAGAATATTCATGAAACATTTTTCTATATTAGGAGAAATATTCTGTACTATAAAATTAAATCCATTCTGGCAGTGACCCACAAATAACCTGTTTCTATAGTCTCTTTGCCATTCAGCTAGGCCTCCTGGTGGTGCAGAGCTGTCGTTCATTAATTTTACTGATTGCATAATGAGAAGAAGTCATGCAGCTTTGAATATTAAAAGCTGTAGGTCGATTAATCACTATTTTGAAAATAAAGGGAGATAAAAATATAAGGCAATATGAAAACCAACAGGATTTTTTTATCTGTTAAAGGAGAAAGGGAAATTCACCTACTGATTCACGGAGTATCATGTACTTGGCTCAGTAAGTGGGCTGAGAAAGGACAATAATTTTTATTGGTCTTGAAAGACCATTTACAAACTGAGATATTTATCAATGCTGGAGCCAATATCTATGCACATTTTGAAAGATTGTCTTGTTACAAAAGATGCTTAAATCCTTGGAAAGACTATCCTCACAGAGTACAATATTCAGATCTTCCACTAGACCTAGCTAATCGTGCCATTGATTTGCTAATATTTTTTATGTTTTCTGGACCATATACCAGGGAAAAATGCAGTAATGTCCTCATTGTTCCAAAGCAGACATCTGCACATTATAACATAGTGCAGGTAATACTATTTATCTCAAACACCCATTATTGCTCAGCTATTCAAATTTCTCATCACCTTCTCAACATGCTATCAGTAAATACCACTCAAAATATTTTCCTTAGCATCTGAAAACATCCACTTTTGGCTTTTATGACACCTGGAAGACATATGGATTACCTGGGTCTTCAAAGTCATTCCACCAGTGTTTCTCCACCTTACACCTCATCTTTCCCCAGGAATATAAGGTCCTCACAGCAACACAGGCTGGAGAATAGCTGTGCTAGAGAGGCCCTGGGAGCCCCAGGTAGGCATCTCACCACTCCTGAGTGTGAGTCAGCAGCATCCCCCAGCAGCAAAAATACCCAGGAAAAATGCCCATTAGCAGCAGCCTGAGCTTCACTGGCACAATCCTGAATATTCCCCTGCTTGTTAGATAACACATAGATTAGATCACACACAGGTGCAGGAACCTCCCAACACGGGGAAGGTACTGACAAACTGGAGCAAGATCAGAAAATGGATCACAGGGTAATTGAAACTCCAACACTTGCACTACAAGGAGAGGCTGAGGGATCAGGGCTGGTTCAGCCTGAGGAAGTGGTACTCCAGCTGGGAAGCCATTGAGACAGAGTGATCCAGGGCAGGGAATGAAAGGTATTAGTTTAAAGGAGGGAGGCTCAGAATGGATAGGAAGAGACTATTTTCACTATGAGAACATCCAAGCTTGATAAGAACTTGCCCAGATGTGTTATGAAGGCTCTGTCCTTTGAAGTTTTCCAGAATTATGTCCTGAATACACAAGAAAAATCAGCTCATGTCATGTCACAATCATAGACAAGCTCCTATAAACAGTCGCAAATAACCCCTTAGTGAACAGGCAGAGAGAGGTGCAGCACTGACTTTGGCAGACTAAATACTCCAGTTGGTTGTAATAAAAATTAGTTTCAAACTCAATATACACTGTTGTTCAGAACTGCAGTTATAGTAATAACCAATTCCCAAACTTGCATACTCTAGCTAGTAAACAACACCTTTATTTCATCTGATTTTATTTAAGTAAGGGAATTACCGTCCTAAAATACATTTGTCTCCCTCAAATATCTTTTGCAGAGGTATATTCAAACATAACGAACATAAAAGAAGAACTAGGTAGGTAAATGTATGCTGCTTTACAATTCTGCCTTTGTGATTGTTCATTTAAGAGCTCTTGTCCAAGCATTGGTATTGCAATACACCAACAACTCTGACCTGGGCTTTTCCTAACGAGTTAGAAAAAAGGGTACTAACATTATAAACACACTTTAGAGGTATTTATGTGAAGCATACACAACCCAAGGAATTCCTTTAGTTCAGAATGTTTACAGCCTTCTTATATCTTACTTGCAAGTGCATTTTATCCCTGAAACATATGGCTGTGTATATGTGTCATGTGACTTGGAATCCATCCTAGTTGAATTTCCATAAGTTTAAAAAGAATTATAAGGAAGATTCTGGAGATACACAGGGGGGAAACAATAACACATTTTAGTGCTTGGAAAGATAGGCACATGAAGAATAATTGATAAGAGTGACAGGTATGGTTCTTTGTATATAACTGAACATTCAAGGCAAAAACCTTAACTGAAATAAAAATGCTCTTCTAAGGACACCAGGATTATCACAGAAAGGTACAAAAAGGAATTTTTCTAGAAAAGAAACATATTCATAATCCTAACTGTAATATAACAGTTTATAAAAGTGTGTATAATTGTTTCATTATAATTTAGGCCCTCTAAAAAAGATAAACTTCAAGCACAGTTTGTGCTAGAAAAAGCATAAACAAAGAAACAAGACTTTTTGGGAATGGCAAAAGAAATTATCTGTACAACTGTTGATAGAAATATTGTCTCATGAAGAATTTTTTTTTTTTCAGTGCAAAAAACTTCAGCCCATCAAGTCTTAGATTTGCTATCTTCCACCTTTTTTTTTCTCCTTTCTTTTTGCTGTTCTTGGTCAGGAATATGGTTGAAAACATCCCATCCCACTTGTCTTTCATGCAGTTTTCATTCACTGTACTCTAACACACAGTAACCCATTTTTAAATAGTTGTAGGCAGATCAAAATCTGCACACTTCATGTCATGTGTTCATGAATATTTTATGATCTCTATTTGTACGGATTTCCTAGCTTTAATCAGCTTCCAAGGTTATTTTTTCTGATTTTGGCATATTCATACCTAACAGTATTTGAGTAGGGAAACTCGTGTGCATGTCAATGACCTTCTTTGATCTGCCCAAACTGCTGTACTTTTACTCTACATGAACCAAGGAAGAAATCCAAGAAGAGCAGAAGTCTAATAGGGAGCCCCAAATAAATTTACAGAAATTTTGATAAGGCTATGTTCCGTTACTACTACCATTAAATGCATCAGAAATATTTCTATGCTGAAACAATTCAGGAGGGTACCAAAACATCTTTAGAAAGCTCTTTGATTTGTACACACGTCTGTGTTGTAGGAATGTAAAATCAAATGTCTTCAGCATAGAGGCAAATAAATAATCAACTTCATCTGCTGCAATAAGAGCTCTTTATTCATGCAGCATAATTATATAGCCAACACTGCACTGTGCAGAAGGCAATCACATGCCACTGTAAACAGAAACCATAAAGAATTTTATCTGACATTTTTGTGTTTACTCATTTCGCTTGCTTCTTTCTCCTTCCTTACTCTTATGGGGAAATTTTGTCTAATTTAAATAGGATTTAAATATCATTGGCTGTGATCTTAAAGCAGCATATGTTTAAATTTCCATCCAGCTAATTTATTTTTTCTCTGCTTAACAACCCTGCCAAAGTTGTTATTTTTCAAACAATAAATTAATTCAGACAATTATTGTTTATAGTGAGATCTTCTGCTAATTCTGAAATATTCTAAAAGGCTACAAATTGAAACTAAAAAGTATATTAATAATAAAAATTCAATTGTTTCTATACTACCTATATATTATCAAAGAGAAGCAAGGCTAAAAAAATAAAGTAGTTTGAATATGAATAAGAGAAAATGCTTTGAGATGTAGAGAAGGTTGCATCAACTTTCTTGAGCTTTGAGATCTCACTCCCTCAAACAGTATAATGGGATGAGGTAATCTCCTGGTCAGCTTCAAACTTTCTGACTGTTGGGGAAAAGAGTAAAGACAAACACATCCATTTCTTTATACAAATTTAAAATGTAAATTTGGACAGAATGAACAGATATTATATTTTTCTGGTTCAGTTAAATATTAGAGTTTCCATAACTAGAAAGGTGCTTAGGCTTGGTATATGCAAGAAAATGATACTTGGACTAAAAAGTTAGCACAGTTAAATTATTAGAGTTGTATCAATGTAAAGCATACTAAGGTCCCTTTCCTACAATCTGTTTCTTTTGAGCTAGAAAGCCAGAGAGGATCACTATGATACATAATCAACTCACATTTGTTTGCAAGTTTCTTTTAGGGAAAAAAAGTCCAAGTCTTCTTTTCTATCAAGAGACAATTTCAAGTACTGATTCTGAAGAACTGCTGCTATTCTATCAGCTAGAAATGTCGCTGATTGCTAAATCCAAGCAATACATTATTTAGTTTGGTTACTGAAAACTTGCAAAAGCTTTAAGTGAATCCATTGGGAGTGCTATTCGATCCATTGCAACTAGTTTTTTATAATTATTCCAAGATGATAAGTAATAGGGAGAGATTATCATAGCAGTGACTGTATGTCTCTCTTTTTTTCGCTTCTGCAACCTTCTGTTGATTGCATGATGTAAATGTTTAGACATACATCAATTTGATTGTCCAAACAATTTTTTAGTAGAAAGTAGTTTGATTTAGTAATAACTACAATGGTAGTGGAACTAGCAATAACACCTCAAGGGATCAAGTCCTTTTCTCCTCTACTAGAGAGTTTAAACCTTAACTGTTTACATGAAGTACCTGAAAATGTTCTTCCATTACTCAGAGACAGCTGTCAACCCTAAAAAGAAGCAAAGGGAATACTGAACCCACTTCAAGGAAGCAATTGTATTAAGTTTTAAAGATTTTAAAATCTTTAAAAATTCTATTCTCATATTCTTTACAGAATATGAGCTTGCATTCAAAATAAAAATTGTAATGCTGACAGGCAACACTAATTATTGGGAAATTTTTGATCACTTCTTTTCCTGATTTTTAAGTATTTAGGATGTCCTACAATGTTTCCATCACGTTTAGATTATTCAAGCAGATTAACAATAAAATGATACATAAATTAATTTCTTTGTATCATGTATCTTGTATATATGCTAAGGGGGAAAATTTTAATTTCTAGGAGAAAATCTCTTTCTGTTGGTCTTTCTGTGGCTCATAATAATTGGGCATTTCTCCAAATATTACTTTACTGTTTTTATTTCCTTTCACTTAGTGATTTTTCTTTCCATTTTCCCATCAGTCAAAGAACAGTATTCAGGAAAGAAAACCACCAGATTATTCTAATTAAAACCCTCCAACAACATGAACTTATTTCTATGTGTTACTCACATAAAGAGCAAGGGAGAAATGAAAAGTAGAAATATCATTTTGAGGTTTAAGTTACTGAGATTAAGGTGTTACATACAGATCCAGTTCTGGCACATATCTCCTGAACTTCTGTTAACCAGTCAAGTCACTTGAGTTCTCCATACTCCAGCTGCCTTCATAATAAGGAACAATATTCTTTTTCATCATCATTGGTCTGATCTCCTCAAAGGGTCTCTCCTCTCTCTGTAAGGTCCTTAATATCATGGAGCCCAGTCTTTTGACATTAATAATAGTCATCAGTACACTGAAAGATGCAGAGAACTCTTAAGAATTCAGATTTTAAATATTTTTTTTAAATCTGTATTATAAGTATAATATTTAAATAGGAATTCCTAGACCCTAAACTACCAAAGCTTATCCTATTCTCTCTATTATGTTTAGAAAATTTTGTTGCCTATCTGTCCAGTATTGGTCATCCAAGTAAAATAATATATTTCTTTGTTTTGTAAAGTGAATTTGCAATTGAAATTCAACAGTGCAATCCCATTCAAAATAGATCTAATATAATTTGAAGTACATTAATTTGACTTGGTTACCTTTTTTGTTAATTAATCTGATGAGGCAATTTATTTGCTCATTCCCGACCTGACATTAAATGACATTTCATGTGACATCCGCTATTTTTATGTTAATTGAGTAACTTTTGATTTGTATATACCAGGTTGATTTGTGTAGTACATATGTGTCAGGGAAAAAAAGTAATATCTGCAAATAATAAGTAATCTAAGTGATTTACAAGTAGAGTTACAAGCATTTTGAGCACAGCTGGCTGTTTATTTTTAGATTTCCCAAGGACTGTAGATGAACTGTCACTCCAAACTGCTATTTTAATAGCACTTTGGAAATTAGAAATACAGAATGCAATGCTGGCTGTTTCTATATTAATGGCACTTCTAAAAGTAGAGTTTCTTTCCACTAGTAGTTCTCACAGAACTAGGCCAGTAGAACCTGTCCTTGAGATTACATGATCACTGATAAGTTTTCTTTTTTTATGAGTATTTGATTTTTATGAAAGAATTACAGGCTTTAAGAATTTACTCCTATGAAACAAATATTTTAATCCACTTTTGCATGGAGCCTGTGGAAATTCCTGTATTTCATTGTACTTCAAACACTGCTAAGCACTGCAAAAATAAAAAATACCATAATAGATGTAGCAGATATTTCCTTCAGAGAAAAATTTTGCATATCCATTATGCTTGGATAAAATTTTAATGGCATCATTGCTGGCTAAATAAGACTCATCAGTAGGTCTTTATTCTATATTAGCAATGGGGGCAAAATTCCTCATTCTGGTTTAAATTTGCAAACAAAACAAAACAAGCACCAAAAATAAACTCTTCCCTTTCCCAGCTTTCATGAGTGTGCTTTGTGTTTGTTTTTCACCAGGAAATTCTGATATGATTTCTGTTATATGGTTGCTGTTTCAACAGTAAGTAAAAAGGCTTTTCTTATCTGAGATGCCCTGGGAATTTCCTTCTGTTTACTTCTTTCAGGATTTTTTGGTCATGGGCAAAATCTTCCTGTATCCAGATTTTCTTCCATGCAAAATCAGCTAAAATCTTGTAGTTATTAATAGCAACATCCTGAAATCTCAGCCCAAATTTCTCCTTTTCATAAACAGTGTCATAAACTTTATGTAGGAAAAAAATCCAGCAAAAAACACTAGAAAAAAATCAAAACCAATATAGTATTTTAACGTAAGAGTTTCTAAAATTGTAAATTAAATTAAAAAACCTAACCTAGCATGAGAAAAAGATACACATATTTCCACTAATAATAGAGGCTGATATCCCTGGGAAGCTAAAGTAAGTAAACTAGCACATATTTAATCTTCTTTACTCTATATCAATACCGTAGTTCACTGAGCTTCTGACTTTCATGTACACATATTTTGAAGAAAGTGCCTTAAAGTGATTTAAGCGTATTGTCTTTTCACTCTATTCCTTAAATGACTACACTGAGGAAAGAGTCAGGATAGTTGGCCTTTATTTAAATTAGGAATTAAACATTCAGAATTTAAAGACTTCTCCCTAAAGTTTGCTGGATTCCAAGCTAGTTTTCTACAACCATTTTTGTATTCCTAAATACTACAAATTGTATACTTCAGTATCACTGCAATTCATTAATGTTTTCAAAAGAGACCACAAGGAACCAGGTTCTGTGATTTCTGCCCAGCCAAAGTATGTTGTTTTAACAGGCAGCTGGATACAAAATCCACACATGCTTACTGTTCCCTTATTTCATTCCTGACATTCTCCACCATGCACTCTGGATGTGGCTGTCCACTTGTCACAATAGAAGATCACATCGTAAAATTTGGACTATAGAGAAAAAGAGTGATTGCAAACAAGTCAATCTTTGATTCCATAAAATCCTGCAGCACATTTGCTTCAACTGCTTAAAAAGGAAAATCTAAACCTTCATTAGACCAAGGAACAGACAGCAGCTGCCATAACGCCTGGACCTAAATAAACCAAGACAAGGAGTAAGTGAATTAAGAAAAAATCTTAAAATTGGCTGAGGATGTCTACCTCACTGAATTGAGTCTGTATAAGGAAACAATTTGCTAAAGGACTTTGAATACAAGGGACAAAAGTTGAAAAAGATCGCAATTTGATATATCAAATTTCTTAACCTGCTAAACAAAAATTCAGTACTCCAAATTTTAACAGTGTTTGGCACAAAAAAGATAACAATGCTAAAGCAATTTGCAGAAAGATATACTTACATGAGCAATCTTTCTCTTATTTTGGGGAATGCAACAATCAGCAAAGGCATGCAAGGAATTCCAACACTGGAGGAGAGCTGAGTAGTTTTGGACTGTAGGAATGGTGTTGCGGGTACGGGGAAGAAAACAAGGCACAAAGATGGCATAGAAAAGAAGCTGCTGGCCAAACCAAGTTTTTTCTTCATTCTGTCACATTGTGGGGTATCACTAGTTAGTTAAGAAACAAATTTCATTGCAGCTACTTCTTTTACTTATCAATACTTCACCAGTGTTGATTTTAAGCCTGCACAAGTAACAATTTTCCTTCCCATGAAAAAAGATATTAGAAAAGGCTGACATAAATACCAATATAACATTAATTAATGAAAAATATAAGAGCAATTTTTTCCCAGGGAAGAAAAAGAGTTCTAGGGTCATGCAATTACAGCACTTACATTTTGTTCTGGTGAAGCTATTTGATGCATTTTCAAATATATTTTAAACAACGTGACTATGAAAGTTGTTTGGGTTCAGGTATTATTTTTAATCTAACACTCAGGAGATGGTTTTGACAAACAGAAAAAGTAAAAGCACAGTAATGGAAATGAAGGGATAGGTATGGAGCTTGAGGTTGGTTTGCATTTTCAGCCACTGAAAGGTTATGTGATCTGATCTTCATCATGTTCATCTTTCCTCCTTTCCAATCCTGTCTGATAGTCCTCTTTCTCTCTTCAGCTATTGTCTAGCCCAGTATGTCTGTTCCACCATGCTGGTAACTCAATGTTTCCATGACTTTCCTACTTAGCCATGAGTGGAGTGGATTATTTATTCTCAGACACTTCTTCCTATTACTCTTGTGGAGTGAAATATGCAATATCAATGCAAACAAAATACATTTCTTTCTTGTCTCCATTTTCCATTAATTTCTACATTCGGCTCATAGCTCCTTTCCTCCCGCCCCTTTTGCCCATTTTCTCCTCCACATAGAATTAATTTGCCCTATTTCTAGTCCAAAATTCACCACAATCATCTGCTTCTACTGTTCTTGTTATTCCACTAAATGTTTTGAATTAAAAATCCTGAGATAGACTAATTTGCTCCATGAAATTTACTATACGTCAGCTTACTTCTCAAGCTGTAATACACTGCTTTCTAATTTGAAACTGATCTCCAACATTTCAATTTCTTTTTCTGCCACTGTGGTTTTCTATATAGAAATATGTTCTTCTGGGAAGAAAAGTAGAGAAAACTCATGAGGAGTTATTCGATTCCCAGTTTCTCTCCTTTTCCCATTCTTCTGTAATTCTTTTCATTTAGTTACAGAAACACTCCACTATCACTCTGTGCTTCTCTTCAGCTTTTTAAGCCAACTCATTCCTGGTTTATTTGTTCTTACCCTTTTCTTTCTCTCTCATTATACAGAACATATGGGCCTTACTTAAAATCCTTCCTAGAACCTCTGCCTTCTAAGAGTGTTTAACGTAATACGGTGCTTACTGCTGAGCCCAAACTTTTAATTTATCTATCTATCCATCCACAGATTTTATGTTATTTTTAAACCTTGTCTAGAAGCTGCAAGAATAAATCAGAAAGCAAGATTTAAGTACTGAGAGCTTCAGGATAGATTTCCATCTTTAATGAGTGTAAGTGTCCATGGGACACTGTTGAGCCTGCTCATATTGGCAAGTCCCTTGGCGCTGCTTACATGACACAAATCTGCTCCATCCTAGTGCCCCGTTTAAAAACATTACTTTAGATCCAACACCATATTTTAAGTAGCCTTAAAACTAAGCATAAACATAAGCAAAACCATAAGCGACTATACATCTTAACTGCACAAGAACCATTGAAAACCAACAGGATTTATAGAGCTTAAACAACAAAATAGTATGGAAAATTCTTATCGGAACAAAAATATGATGAAGCGCTGCCATTTCCAATATTAAAATTTCACTTAGCACATTCTGTGAACACACAGCTGATGCAGTAACTCTGCCTCTTAAAATACAATAAGAGCATGTCTCTATCAATAATATCATCCAACACTAATCATACAGTGATCACGGATTTTCTGAATACACACATGTAGCTTGGAGAGCAGAGTTTTAATTTACCATGCTCCTTGTTATTGTACTTCCAATCTTTTCCTAAATAGACTGCCAAACACTAATGAAAATATCTCATTATTTGCCGCCAGGTAGAACAGATCACTAGACATCAGACTGAGAAATTCAAATTTAGTGCTTTTATTTATCAAAGCATAATTTAAGGTTGCATTCCCACCAAGACTGCCAAAGGAGAAGACTAGCAAAACTGTTCTAACTGACTGAGAATTTAATTTTCTAAAAATTGTTGAATGACTTCTACTTCCCTCAGATTTTCAAAGAACAATATTTTCTATTACTTAATCATGTACGTCAAAAACTTTTTTTTCTGTTTCCCATACTCACAATCAGAAGATTGTCTTGTTTTTCTGATTGCAGCTTGCTGTACCTGGGGGTAGTAGAAATACTTCCACCGTACTTGAAAAGATTGAAGTGGTTAGCAAATGTGTAACTAATTTCTGGATTGGCTTCAGTATCACATCTACAAAATCTATCAACCATCTGGCATTGAGCACTGTGCCAAACCATTAAACTCAACACTCTCCTTGTAAGCCTGTCACTATCCTTCTAGCTATTCAATCTTAAAACAAGAGGTGGAAATCTTCGTGCAGGAGGATTTGTGTACAGCAGAGCATATAAATGACTCAAGCTGATGAAAAAGTGGAAGATTAACCTTTTATTGATATATGTGTAAAATAAGACTATTCCCTGATCACTTTAATTATTTATATGTACAAAGCAAGTGAATCTATTACAATACTCTGACCTATTCAAGACTTCTCTTAAAGACAAGATACACACCAGTAAGACAAGGACCTGAACAAACGAATGCAGCTTTGAATATGGCTCTGTTGTGACTGTGTAGTTGGACCAGATAGTGCGTAAAAGCCCTTTACATTCTTTTGTTTTTTTCCTTCTTATGATTCTTACTCTATAGATCACTACTTAGGTTTTGTACAAGCAAAAAACGTCAAGTAAAAGAAATTTTTATCAAGAGGGATAAGATTGTACAAAGGCATAGGGAAAGAGAATATCTTACAGTATAACTGTTTACATCATGACTCAAATTCCACCTTTGTACTTCTGCCATCATAATTGAGTAAATGCCTCAGGATAACACACAAGGAATTATTATTATTAGAGCAACCTGCTAAACACAAAGTATCTTCAAAAGTATCTAATTATGCTAAACACAAAGTATCTTCATTTTTGAGAAGAATATGAATTCAACTAATGAAGTCAATCTGGCATTAATGATTTACAGGAAGTGAGTTCAGAATTCATATCTGTAAAGTAAGCTGTTGATAAGACATTTCTATAGGGATCCTGGGCATTCAACTTTGCTCTTGTACACATAAAAATCCATCTTCATACTGCATTCTGAGGCTTGTGAGGATAATTTCCGTAGGATTCATCAGGACATAAAATTTGATTTTAAAATATATTCATGCAATTTTCTAATTGATATCATTATTTCACAGAATCAGAACTCTCTCTTATATTCACCAAAAAATAGTAGCAGTAAGTAGTTGTTATTGTCCTGTACAAGAGCAACTTGTCTTTAACTTTTATGTAAGACTTGAATCTGATGCTATTATTGGATTTATTTGAAATCTTAACTGAAAATAACATTCAGTTCCTGCCGTTTCTCAGTTCTTAAGATATTAAAATAATGCTTAAGTCCATAGATGTTCATCAGATTTAGAGACCAATAGCAGCATGCCTTTTGCAAACACAATTACCATATCTGCATCTGATTCCTTCTTTTACTTTTTGGTGTGGGACAAACTACTGTCAGATTTTCTCCTCCAACTCCGTATTTTGTTGAAAGACTAGAAAGGCAACATAGGATTTGATGAGAATGAATATACTGTAATATTTCTAGAGTTCCAAATCCCTGAACGGATTTTTACTTAAGTACTAGTGCAAGTATTCAAAGGATTCTGATGAAATGACAACCATAGCGAACATAATTTAAATTCATTGGCAAGCTATTATATTTAAGGTTACAAAAATAGCCACAGGGGCCTTTGCTTTCTGAGGACAAGCATTTCAAAAATATATTGAATTTTAGCACTCAAGGCCATATTCTGGCACACTTATAAGAGGCTCTATTCGTACAAAGCTATTAATCATCTATTTTTATATGCTTTATAAAAGTGATAATACGCGACTGCTAAGTAGCACAAGAGACAAATAGCACGTTGTTCCCTATTCACTGCTTATATTTTTAAGCACATTCATTGTTCATGAGAGGTGGCAGACTGACATCCTTGTAGGATATTTGTTTTCTGCTATAAAGTGTAAGCAGGACTGTGGCAATATGCCCTTTTTGCCCCAACAGTACGCTTCTGAAGTGCTTGCTTTAATGATCACAGTCACCTGTCATTTACATCAGTTTAAAGGAAACTAATCTGTGACTGCACCATGCTGGATGTAATCTTAATTTGGAAAAGATGGTATAGAAACAAATTTCAGAATTTTGCCCATTCAGTGATTGAGCTCTCTTGTCAGCTGTACAAACTTCATAAAGCCATCAACGAAAGCAATAATTTGCAGTCTTTGTCAGTGCTGCAGATAAGGTTTGCTTCAAGTGGGGTGAATCCCAGTGAGATAGCCAAACAGCAGTGCTGTAGAGATATGCCAACATTTATCTATGCCTCATGAGGTATTATTTGCCTTCACTTTATTATAGCATAGCTCCACCAGAGCCAAATTTCTAAGAGTAGCACATTACTTTTTGAAAGCAGAGAAAAGCCTTGTACAAGACAAAAAAACTTTACAGTTTTTCTTTCCATCTACTTTCTCCATGAAAAAAACCAAAATTTCATTCTTCTGCCTTCCCTTTATCCTATATTCTAAAGTAAATGAGTAACAGACTAAACAGTAACATGTAAGAAACAACTCTGTTCCTATAGAACTGCTGGCCCTCTTCTGAGAGGAGAGATCAGATCAGCAAGCAGATGCTGCCAATGCACATATGCAGACAGAGAAGTAAATACAGCCTTCCCTTTTATTGACATAGACTCTTTCTACGTAGAATCCTGGTAACCTTCTCTCAGAAGATTGCCAGCAACCCATTCACAATACAGATTGGATGCTCCATAAGGAATACAGTAGGAATTCTCTATGCCTGATTATTGATGATGTTTCCTGCATCATGCATTTTCAGGAAACAAGAGTAAAAACTGAGTCAAGATGAAATCCTCCTCAGCAAATTTGTTAGGTTTTTCACAGGACCACAGAAAGATCCAGCCTCTGATGAGGCTGAATCACACTTATCTGAAGTTTGAGCATCCTCAGTTTTCATTTGGAGATGTGTCTTGGCAGGACAACTTCACTTTTGCTGTATTTCTCAACACTTAAGGTGTGATAGCCCCTGCTATCAGAGTTCACATAGATATCTCTAAGCTAGCTGAACTAACTCTTTACTCCTTTCTGGATGAACTATTTATTAATAACCCAAATAATACTGGGAAAAATGGAAAAAATATAGATACATACCTTTCCTACATATTTCTTCAGACTTTCTGAAGTACTAAATCAATTTACAGCAGTGTGTAAATTTTCTGTACTATAATCAATAAAGCCTTAAAAAGTCAGCAGTTTTTAGTGCTTAAGTGACTCAGAAAAACTTCAAAAACCTACAAGAATGGTTGTAGAAAGCTGAAATTGGTGATTACATCCAGCCCAAGGAAAAAACAAAACATGTTTTACTACTTCAAAAAAAATTTATTTAAGGAATAACATAACTAGGAGCAACTGAAAAATTAGGTCTTGTATAGTACACTGTTATGTATAATGACTGACATAGGTACTCCCTGCAATGGGCATTTTAGATAGATGTGTGGCAAGCTTATAAAAAAGTACACCAGGAACTCCATGCTATGGAAATATTTTACTAGGGTTCCAAATATGCACCAATGAGGGTTACTATGCAATGTCCAACTACGGACAGCATATATGTTTTGTAGCATAATACTCAAGTGAAAATTACAAGTCAGTTAATTCCTATTGCCTCTAAAATGCTAATTCAGACCCTGGTGTGAACTCTTAGGGTTACGAAGCAGCCATCATAGGCTTCTTTTCTTCTTCCGTTTTGACAGTCAGCCATGGCTTTGACCATGTCTCATACACTGAATGATGTAGTATCTGTTTCAGCTTGCTTAGTTAATACTATTAGTTAACCACTGTACTGTAGTTAACCCCTGAAGAATGAAGTGGGTTATTCATGTTCCTTCTGTGAAAACATTACAGCAACTAACATCAGAACATATCTCTTGATATAAAGCCTCAAGACTTGTGCATACAACTTCTCGGGTTCAAATTTTTCTGAGCTAGATTTACATAATGGCATTTTTAGTAAATATGCAGTCTTGTTCTAGCTTTCCCTTACAGGTTGTAGGAAAGCACATTCTCATGACCTTGAGATCCAGTATAGCCCTCTAAATGCAGCAATGGATAAACTTCTGTACTAGAGTATGAATTTACATGTTTCAGTTTAGGAAACATACTTTAGGAATGAAAACTTCAGCACACAACAATTTGTCACTGTAGCACTTTCAGTCTAGGAGACTGATAATTCTTTTTTCTGTGAACTTCCTCCTAAATCCCATGGGTGACACTTTCTGCATACTTCCTTAGAAATTATTTTTCCACATAGGCTTATAAGATCACCACATAAGTTGCAGCGTAAAAGTTCACATAAGAGGCTTCAGTACCTTTTTTTAAGGTTAAAGTTAGGATTACAAAATTCTACTGTGAAATAGAGCAAGTTCATTCAAGTTAAACATTCAAATAAAAGCAGGTTCTGTAACCAAACAGAAGGAAAGGTAGAAAATTCTATTTGATATAAGAATTGAAGGCAGTCCTGGTCTCTGCACTCCTGGTCTCTGCACACTCTCTTCTAGTCACTGCTGAATATTATTCTGATGTATGTAGAAGACTGATTATTTTATTGAAGTAATTAATCAAGTAATGACTACACTTGTGTGTTCAATTATAATCTTTATGGCTGATTATAATACATGTCATTACTGGCTCAATTTTTTTCCACCCAGGGCAAAGAAGGCCAATGTAAAAAATGAGAAGATAGTTATAACAAACTTGTACACTTAGAAGGTAAGGTAACAATGTTAAAGACACATTTTTCAGTGTCAGAAATATTGGTTTGCTTACTGAAGCTGAAAAAGAAAATGCACACTTGCTAAACATAAAATTCCTTTGCCGTAACACCAACTTGGTTTTTAGACTTTAGAAAACAGGGGATTTAATAGTCATAATGTACCTAAGCTTTCCAGAAGCATTAGGGAAAGACAGGAAAGAAAGGAAAGAAAGGAAAGAAAGGAAAGAAAGGAAAGAAAGGAAAGAAAGGAAAGAAAGGAAAGAAAAGAGGAAAGAAAGGAAAGAAAGGAAAGAAAAGAGGAAAGGAAGGAAGGAAGGAAGAAAGGAAGAAAATTAAGGAAGAAAAGGAAGAAAAGGAAGGAAGGAAGGAAGGAAGGAAGGAAGGAAGGAAGGAAGGAAAGGAAGGAAAGGAAGGAAAGGAAGGAAAGGAAGGAAAGGAAGGAAAGGAAGGAAAGGAAGGAAAGAAAGGAAGGGAAGGAAGGGAATGAAACTTTCTATTTACCACCTGATTTTATATTATCCATATTAGTTTTGGTAGCTTTTAATAAGGTGAGGTAACATTTTCTTTATCTACTCATGGACTTGTGGATATAGAAAAAAAGCAGCATGAAGATACCACCATTTTCCTACACCACAAATGTGAAGGAAAAGAGATAATTCTCCCACCAACAGAGCCAAGATGGAAAAAAAGGAGTGTAAGTGCAAGAAACCATGATGCTAAAGTTACTGTCTTCTCCTACCTGTCACTGAAGAGATATGGAGATAGCTGAGACAAATTTCATACTACTTTGCTACCCTTTCCTTTCACTGATTTGTACCTCTCCCTGTTGATGTGAAGCACATTAGTATGTTAGCTTAAGTTCTAGTCCATCTTGTTTCTAACTGAAGTAGAATTCATACATACAGATAACTTAATTTGACTAATGGCCATGGGAATGTGGACTGAAATCTGCATAAGCACAACACATCCAGCATCATCACCCATCCATACCACAGCCACAAATTTCACTGCCTTCCAATGTTTGCCCTTCAGTCCCCTTAGCTCTCCAGGTCATTAAAAGGCAGCTATAAATTTTAGCTCTGACATCTGTTTTAGCGGCGGCATGTAACTGAGGCAATTCAGACTGGTTCAGCAACAATTTGGCAACAGGTAATTAGACTCCAAGGAAAAGTGCTTGGTGCTTTTATCAAATTCCTGTCCACTATACAACTTAAGTACTATTATCAGGTGCCTTTTCTTCCCACTATTAGCAAGAAGAGCAAAAAAAGGAAAAAAGAATCAGTCACACAGTATAATGTATTATCAGACAGTCTCCCCATACAAACGTTTCAGGAAGCTGTGTTATTTTTGCATTTAAGAGGGGCTAGAAATTGCTATATGTGCAATTCCTGAAAGGGAAAAAATATAGGCGTTTTTCAGCTGATGAAGACTAAATACTTAATTCTGTAACTAATCAAGATTCCTTCAGTTAGAATCTTTTCATGGAGAAGAGTTTTTATTGAAGAATGAAATTTGACTTGACTGAACACCATTAATTGTGCTGGGGCTCTGGCAACCTTCAGAACCTTCAGGGCATGCAGCCACTTCTGTGTGTCTGTGGGAATATCTGTGGCCTTACCAAAGACAAAAACTTAATTTTCTCCCACCCAGCCTTCCACAATAGCATTCTTTGAGGCACAATTTTTCTGGGTACATACAATTGTATCTTTATTTCATATCTACTCTATATTGTGTAGAAATTATAATCTCCCATATTTATATAGTCTTACTCTGTAGTTACATTCAACATGGAGTGGCACCCAAGAGAATTAGGCTCAGAAAGAGGTCACACTTCTTCAGGAAATCTCTGATAAATGACTGAGTGAACTTGTAACCTGTATACGCCTTTATTTGTAGATGTACGTGCGTAGCATGGTCCATGTTGTGATAATGAATGCTGATGGATGCATCAAATATTTTCTCCTACTAGCAAAGGTGAGTAAGATGTCATCCCTCTTTCTCATCAAAAATTAATTCTCTGCAAATGCACATGAGTTGTGTGATACCTGTGAGGTCTTTAATGATTCAGTCTAAAATAGGAGCCTATCAATACACTTGTTGTACAAGTGTATTGTACAAAACGGAACAGGCCCCAAAACTTCCTGGAATAATCACTACCCCAAGGGCAGGCTGAATTATTGCAGTGGAAATACTCCATCTTTTCCTGAGTTCCCTCTCTGCCACACTCCATAGTCTTATTTTCATCAAGGGGAAGAGATTGTCACCAATCCTTGTGCTGACAACAAAGTTTGGCCAGCACATCCATCTGGGCATTATAAAGAGTCAAGAGAGTATGTAGGTAATTAGTAAGAGATTTGTAGGATCTTTTAAGACACCCAGAAAGCTTCAGACTTCAGGCTAAAGACCTGCCGCCTAGTCCCAAGTAAAAGATTATTATGGCTCTATAATGAATGAGTATTTCACAACTCCTTGCAAAACACTATATAATTCCTCTCCTAGAAAGCTCTGCTTTAGCATCTGCCAACTTAAGAGTTGAGAGGACTTTGTCTTCCCCAAACTTGCATATCCTGTGCAAACATGCTGCTGTTCTGTCTGCCAAGTCAGTATAACGCTTGACAATTAACATTTAAAGGGACAATTATTTTCAGCTTAGGAAGCTGTTAGCCAAACAGAAGGTTTACATGCTAAAAAGACATAAAAAATGAGCAAGTGTTCACCAAAGCAGAATAACTGGCCTCAAAATTTAAATATGCTGCTGTCATAACCTGTAAACACTAATGGCTGAATCTACCCTGAGATTTACAATATATTGTATTTACTATTGGAAAAGAAAGATAACTTCAAAATATTAGGTTAGAAAAGTTACTTCTTCAAAGTGACACCGTGGTGTTGATAAGTGTTCTCTAACTATGACAAAAATTGTGTTTATTCAGCTTACCAGTCAAAATTAATATTGTTCTCAGACCTACAGGATCAGTGAAGCTTATGGAGAGGAAAACAAACAAACAAACAAAAATACCCAGTATCCTTCTTCTTCATAAATTATGAACAACAGCCTGATAATAAAAACCAGTATGATCAGGGTCGTCTTCATGTTGGCAATTTCAGAATGACAAGAGATAGAGCCAAGAAGACAGTAAAGTTTGATTTTCATAAAGTAGTCTGACCCTCCAGGGCTAAGAATAGCAGAAAATAAAAGAAAAATAATTTGTAGTTTTGCTGGTAAACTAAGCATAACAAGGAAATAGTACAGGATGAATGCAACCTCAAAATGTTACATCTATCTCTACACCTATCTTAATGCATAATTTTCTTCTATAAAGAAGAAAGTCCTTGCCAGCCTCTGTCTGACAGACTAGATATTGAGTTGCTGCAATTTTGAAGACTGTTTTCATACTCAGAATTTTCTCTGCACTGTAATACTTAGTTTTAATTGTAGGTTAAGCCATCGTACAGAAAAATCTCACTATTTGCCAGTATTTAATTTGTTGAGGTTTCCTTTCAGATATAACAGTGCAACATTCTTTTACACAATTGAGATTAATTTGTTAAAGGTGTCTGGAAAAATCACAGTTGTTTTATTTGGCAGATACTAGCATACTGTGAAAATGAAGGTGCTAGTGAATGTGCCTTAAAATATGAGCTCCATTACTTTTGCGGTTTTACTATCTATATTGCTTCTTAGGGTTAACTGTGAAGTCATCCTCAAACAGCATTCTTTGCTTTTCCCCCTATCTGTAGTGAACTTCAGAGCCTATGCCTATCTCTTTCCTATGATATTCTCTTATTTCCACAGCAGGACACAACTGCAGCATGCAGATTCCTTGCACACTTGCAAAACATAGCCCTTTCCCCAAAAGTCCATTTTTTCCTCCATGTTTGCTTATGTCTATGGATAACAGAGGAAAGGGGATACAGAGGAACCGAAAAAACCCTGAGGATCTGGAGTAAAGGTGGCAGAGATTTTGTGCTGAAGACTACTTAACATCCATACTTTTCAAACAAAATGTGTAAAACAAAAGGGCTGTGTAAGGAATTTGGCTCGATCTCATGCCCAGGATTTAACTTCTAGGCTCCAAGGAAACACTGTGAATCAGGGTCCTTATGTCTGGGAGATGAACATATAGGTTTAAAATGTAAAGATGATGATGATAATGGCTTTGTTCCAGAGGATATATTCTTAGCTCTCTCTTAATTCAAATATAAAACCTGCTTTGACTTCATTTACATGAATAAGAGCATGAAAGACATCCACAATAGGAGCAGTAATTTGCATCTAAGCATATGGATGCTCATATTCATAACTTATGTGACTTTTACGGCTGATGGTTTCTTAAACAAACAACACTAGCATCTAGCTACTGTCTGAATTTTAAAATTTTATATTTCTTAATATGTCTAGTATTCTGGCTATAGAGAAAACCCTGAAAATCTTTCAATGTCTAAGTATTCCAGCACAAAATATTCTAGGAAATAAGAAGCAGCCCAGGTTTACAAAATATTCTCTGTGGTTCACTATCCCTCAGCCCCCACACTGTCTTTAAAACAAAGTCCAGTAAAGTAATCTGCTACTGATACACACTCTCAAGGAATGCACTGATGAACACTTCTGCCACTTCTGCCACAGTATGTCCTGAACAAGTACAGGATGAGTCTCCAAGGCTGACCACTGTTGTTCCTTCTTAGAATATTTGCCAGCTTCCTTACTCCTTTCTGTCTTATTCTGTAAAACTTCATCACCTCCCTTTATGTCTCTCTCATAGTCTCTCTCTCTTCACTTTCTGGTGAAGAAGGTATAAAATTATTTATTGCAACATTTGACTCTATATTTATAGTATTTCCACACAGACTAGGGACTGGTGGAGAAGGTTGACACCTCTCCCATCCCATTGGTCAAGACAACTGCCCATCAGTTGTTTTGTAGTCCAACAAAAAGTATGTAAACAATCTCATCTTAACATAAACATGCTTTTAATTATAACACCCGTGTGTTAGAAAGAACTATGAACTATGAAAAACATCAAGTTGTAAAGTGCATCAGAAAACTGAAAAAATCAAAGCAACAGTAATGCAGCTAAAATTATCATATTTTGAGTATTCATGTCATTTATTTACTAAAGTGTGTTCACACAAGCATGAAAATATATATTTTCTTCCCACTGGCTCAATTAATCTCTTCATTTCATATTATCAAATTTCTATTTCTTGCTAGTTTTGGACATAACAAAGAAGATGCAAAAAACAACAAAAATCTGACCCAAGATATTAAAAGCTTCAGAAACATTCCCAAAATATACTCCAACTAGAATGGGCAACTATAGCATATTTCAGTACACTTATATAGACTGCTCACTCCTTTAAACACTTGTCAAACCTGGGCATCTCACTGTCATCACTTTTTCTTTATATTCCTTGATATTTACCATCAGAAATGCCATGAATAATGCAAACAACAAGGTCATTTCACTGAAAATGCCGAGTTATTTCAGGTCTACCATAGTAATCCTTTTCTTCCAGAAAGAAGATTTTGTCATTATAAGTGTCAACCATAGGTCCCTTGAATATAAGACTTCATCAATGTCAATTAAACTCCATGACCTCTAGTAAAAGAGTAGAATAAAAATGAATTCAAATGCTATCAAATATAATTCTTTTCATCATTTAGACACTAGTTTTATCTAAAATTAATTTTTTCATCTGAAAAAGTAATGGTCAATATAATCAGAAAATTTTCTGATGGATTAAAATATTATATTTAAAATAACTGTAAATTATTTGTTATAATTTTCCAGATTAACAAAGATTAACCATAGGTATCTGTCTAATTAACCTCTAAATGATTATTTGAACGCATTATAGCAAAATGTTTGATGAAACTATAATTCTTTATTGCAATAATTAAATGTATTTTCAGAATTAAAAACAATTTATGTTTTTATGAGCAATGCTATTTAAGTCATACAAAATTTCAGGCTCTTTGTACAAGACTTTGGTATAATTTCATACATAAACCAGGTTTACGAAAACTGTCTTGGTTTTGGTATTTTCTTCATAGTAGCTAGTATGGGGCTATGTTTTGGATTTGTGCTGTGGGAACTATTTATAATTCAGGGCTGTTTTAGCTCCTGCTGAGCAGGGCTTGCACAGCATCAAGGCCTTTTCTGTTCCTTGCCCCAGCAGCACTGGGAGTGCACAAGAAGCTGGGAGTGGACACAGTCAGGACAGCTGATCCCAACTGACCAAAGGGATCTCCTACCATGTTGTCATTTTCAGTATATAAAGCAGGCAAAGAAGTAAGAAGGGGAGGATATTCTGAGTGGTATATTCTAGGCGAGAATTTAGTCTTGAATTATGGATTTTAGATGAGGGTGTTTGTCAGTCTAAATTTGGAAGGCAATTTCTACAACTGTTCACCCTCCCAGATAATAGTTGATAATAGATAATAGGTAACAGATAATTTTAATGCATTTGCATTAATTTTGGTTTTTTGGTTTTTTTTTTTCCTAAACTGTCTTTATATTTTTCTCTGTCCCTTTAAACTTGTTTAGAAACCTTTATTTCATATAAAATTCTTCCACTTGGTTTGAAATTTACAACCTAGATTTAGCTATTCTCCAAGGAATGGGAAGGTAATGATATTTTTTAAATGCCCAAGCTATGATGAAAGACATGATCCGAGGAAGAAGATGGATTCAGCTATATGGATTTCTTAAAAGTTACTTCCAGAAAAAAGGAGAAGGGAAAATAACTGAAGATATATATATATCTGTATATAGAGAGATAGAGAGATAGATAGATGTAGATGTATATTTTTTAAGTTCTCATTATTTCTCCTCAAGATAAGATGTGAATGCTATTTTTAACATGAAAAAAAATTGTTCACGGTTATATTTTCCTTGTGCTCCTTCCTCATATACTGACATTTCAGCCTACCATCTCTCTGTTTCTAAATAAATCTACATGACAGTTAAAAACACAGTATAAATAACAGCTGCAACTTCAATTTACTCTGTAACAACAAGGCAGCAGAAGCTACCACATGTAAGTGCATAGATTTTTTTTGGTGAAAAAATCTGAAGCACAAATCCAATGACCAAAAGCAGGACAAAACCTGTGCTACCTTAACTGCAAGAAAGGGTAAAAGTAACCATTGTTAGAAAGAGGTACTGAATGACTGAAGCAAGAAAGCTGTTGAAATGTACCCTGCTTATCAGCACAGGATCTGACAATAGCATAGGTCACTGTTGTACCTGTTTGCAAATAAAGCCCTATCATTAATTGAATGCAAGACTTTTGATCATTTAATTTGAACAATTAGGATTGACATGCACATGCATAAAGTATGAAGCTCATGTATAAGAAAGATTTGCTTTGGGATTAAACATTTCCCAGACCTGTAGGAAAGAATGCTGTGCTTTGTATAGCTGTAATACGTTCCTGAAAGCTTTGCCAACCATGGGAAAGTGGCTGTTAAATTTGCAAAAATAAGGATTTATTGACCAATAAAGCAGATGTCTACCTCTTATCTGGCCACCCCAGGCTTCCTTTATGCTCACTTGAATGAAAGTAGTATTCCTTTAGAGTAATATATCTGAGGGAAATATCTAAAATAAAGCTGACCACTCATTGCCCAAAAATGCGTATTTTGTTCTTTGTTCACAAAGGAACCCAAAGGTATCTCAGAGACAAATCCCTAGGTTTTTTCTATCTTTCCAAATGTCTAAACTAGGTGTGATGAATCTCACTTTGTCTGTCTGGCCAGGTGAAAACTGTCATGGCTCTGGTATTAGCACCTAAAAAGAAGGAATAAATAATTTATGACTAGGTTAATGAAAAGATACATTTAAAGAGGAGAGATTTGAGTTTGGATCATGTTCCAAAAACTGTGATGAAAGTGTAAAATATGCTGGGTTTAGGATCTATTCCCATTATACAGCCTGAAAAATTAAAGGCTGGATGAGAGCAATGATCCTTGCCTAGGAATACTATGAAGAACTTGCAAACTTACTGCCATAATCATATAGAAGCTTGACAGCAGAATCATAAGAACAGAAAACTTCAGCAATATCTCATGTTCTAGACAGTCATAAGCATGGAGTTTACTTTCTTTTCTATTTTTTTCCCTCCCTATTCATCCCTTCCTTACATTTTTCTGGATTTTGTATTGATGAGTTTCTATTTGCTTTCAGCTTAATTTAATTCACCTCAAGAAATGCTTTGGGTAAGCAGCTGAATCCTAAGGTCATCCATTCCTTTAAACTGCTAGTCACTTCTGTTTGAAATTACAATCCACAAATATTTGTTTCCAGGGCTGCCTGAAGCGTTGTGTGCCTTTAACAGCTTGCATAGGCTTACTTGAGTGATGGTCGGCCCTCCTTTACACCCTCTTGGACAGTTAGGGTCCAGTGAAGTGATATTTGCTGGCAAAATTACTCTGAATTGATAAGCATGTTAATTCTTATAGCCAGTTTTGAAAATCACAGAATGTTAAGGGGTTGGAATGGACCTTAAGAATCACGTAGTCCCAAACCCCCTGCCATGGGCAGGGACACCTCCCACTAGACCAGGCTGCTCAAAGCCTTATCCAGCCTATTCACTGTGAGATGCTGGTCACAACACAGACAGCAGGTAAGTTCCTTGCCCAAGGTATGTTCCTTCCAGACATTGTGCAATTCTGTTGTCATGGCACACAGTGAGATACAGGCAGAAGCCAGCCAGCTCTTTCTGTGTCCTCTGTAACATTTCCACAAATTGTTCTTTAGGCATATATATCTGACATGGTTCTAACAAGCAGATTTTCCAGTTTTGGCAAAATATTTTTGAAGTAGCAGCTTCAGCCAAAACTAGCCTTTCATTGCCAGCTGACTCTAAGTGATATTATTAGGAAGGCAGAAGAGAAGTCAGTACTAAGACAGAAAAGAATCCTTCTCTTGGAAGGATTCTTCTGTGCTATGCACTTTTGACCTCAAGAAAAACTATAGCTAGCTGGAGAGGAAAGCACTGTCCTCCTGGAATTATCCTGCAGAATTATGAGTGGAGAAAAAAACCACAACATTTTCCTGGACATTAAAGCAGGGCTCATTCCAGAACTGAAAAAAATCTGTTTTCAAAGTTTGGAGTAAGAAAACTTATACCTCTATATGTGCAATGTATTGGTCTTAGAGTGGGAACTCCAATGGCTGGAGCAGTGCAGCACCAACACAGCATTTCAACAGGCTGGAGTAAAAGGAACCTAATTTCCATCCGTTGAGGACTTCATAGTCCAGCTGAAAGGAGCTGAGACATTAGACACTGCTGACAAACTACTGCTCCAAGAATGGTTGTATTCCTATGCAAAGCACAGTGAGAAATGGTCAGTGTGTCAGACGACCAAATTGACTCATGGGACTGTGAAAACACACACAACCTGGCTGCATGAGAGCCTTTAAACATAGGGTGACAGCCAGTCATTGCTGATAAATCCAGACCCATGTGGCAAGCAGTCAAACCTCTCAGTGATAAAATCCAGCACAATGATACCACTCCTGATGGAAATATTTTAAACCCATATTAAACATAATAGAACAGTTTAGGTTTCATTAAACTGTCAATCATTTCCACACCCTTCAATTTTTTAAGGCAGAATTGAGAGAGGAAAAACAAAGAAGTAGAAGCAATTGCTTCTAAATATTTTAATATTTCTTTTTTCTTTTAAGGACAACATGCGCTCAAAAAGAGAAAGATCTGTTACTCAAACTGTAAGTTCCCATTTACAGGAGCATAAAAAAGAGAAATGAAAAAATCTGTAAAGACAGCAATTTTTAATACTTCACTGCATAGGCAAATAGTGGTTGGTATTATTGTCATAAGTATTTTATTTATTTTAGTGTTTCTAGTGTTCTATAAAGGAAAAAGACAATATGCCTTACAAAACATAAAAAACTTCTACATGAGCCCTTTTAGTGTGGCAGTTAAGCTACACAAACAGACA
Organism: Polioptila caerulea; assembly: GCA_013397295.1. NCBI lineage: Eukaryota > Metazoa > Chordata > Aves > Passeriformes > Certhiidae > Polioptila > Polioptila caerulea. The sequence goes on along the minus strand of VYXF01006532.1, from coordinate 151,790 downwards.
TTCTTATTCAGATTTTTTTCTCCTCCTCTCTACAGCTTCACCACAAGAATATATGCGCCCTTACTGCAGGACTTGTGAGATACATGCAGAAGACTTATCTCATCAAAAGGTTCTCTGGTAATGAGATTACCATATTGCATGTTTTCTAGGCAGATATTTTGTCTGCTACCTAGCAAATCCTATTATTTCTTGTTTTTCATCCAAAACATATTACTGTGTTTATTGCCTTTGCAAGAGAATGGCAATTCAGATTCTGAAATTGATAGGTGTGTGCACAGATAGTATTGCAGACCTTGTCCTCCGCTCTGTGTCATAGTAAGCTTACTTTACTTAGGGGATGGGAAGGAAATAGTTGAAAACATGATGGGCTTTCCCCCCATCTTCTTTACAATTCAAGGTTAGGATTCTCAAATAAATGTTAGACTGGAGTATGGACAGAGTGGTTAAAAAATAGCATTACATTTTTACAGCACTGTTTGAGAGTGATTTTGAAAAACAGTCATATAATTCTACTGAGATCATGGAAGTTTTACTTGCAGTGAAACCATATATTTGTTCTTGCCAAAGGACAGTCTCTTCCAGGCTATGGCCCCCACTGGTTCATATCTCATTTAACTGCATTGACACTCAGTCTAGTTCTGGAATGTGGATGCAATTGCATTTCTGTCAAATTAACCACTGTACACAGTGTTAATTTTATGCTGGCTTCATGCCTGTTGTGAGACAACAAGTGATATCTTCTCCAGAATCAAGCTAGAATGAAGCTTCTGGACAATACCTGATTCTGCATAAAGTGTTGAAGTAAATCCATTTGTTTGTTTTGGGTTTTTTGGTTAATTTTTTTGTTTTGTTTTTGTTGGTTTCTCTGCACTGTTGATCCCATAGTCAGTTTATACCAGATCACCCTTTAGCAGCCCATAAATTTACTTTATATTATCTGGAGCCAAGAATCAAACATTATATTGTCACAGACTCACAAGTTCACTCTCAAATGCAGTAAGAAAAGGAGAGACTGACTCCTTGTTTCCCCTGCAGAATGGTAATGCATATTAATTATTTACCAGAGGAGTTCTGCAATAATTCCACTGGAAGGCAATTTTTATTCTTTACCTGATAAGCAATAATTAATATTGTCAGGCAAATAAGTATATTCAGAGCCAATAAAAATCACAGCGCCAGTATGAGGATGTTGTGTTCTTAGAGTTCCCAAAGTTGATTACCAGCCTTCAATAGACAGAAAAAAAAGGCTGTCCATATTAATTCAGTTGGCTGGAATGCAGAATTCTAACAATCTTGCAATGAGAGATTGAGAAGGAAATAGAGACTGCAGAAAGCAGCATAGATGACATTAGGAGTTATTGATTCATCCTGAATACTTATTCTGGAACAAAAGTCCTCTATTGTACATCTTCAATAGCCAATCCAGGCATAAAAAACCCAATAAAATATTTCTATCTTCTGCAGTTTTGGCATACCGTAACAGAACCCGGTGTTTTCTAGAATAGGCAATAATTTTAATATGTTTTATATATTAGTATCTTTATTTGTGTGTATATGTTACAGCAGATATATGGTGCAGTCCGTTTGCCTGCATGCCCTTGAACATGCATAGGTCTCAAGTTTACTACAAACATTAGGGTATTGTGCAAGTTGCTGCTTTAAATCCCTTCCAAATACAAGTTAACATACAATAATGCAGCACTTATATACTAATTTTTGCCTGAGAATGTCAAATCAAACTGAAAATTCTAGGTAAAAGTTATACCTCTCTTTCTCTACACAGGAAAAATGTGACTGGATAGACCTTATGACCTGGTCTCAAACTATACTCTTTATGCTTAAAGTGCTTCATGGCATAAGCCCAGCATAGCCAATAGATGACCTGAAGTTCCAAGATAAAGATTTCAGTCATAAACTTTCTCCTCCACTGCAGTAGAACCTTCTACCATAAAGATATAGCTCACCTGTATAAGACAAGACATTCAGCAGGTAGATGGCTCAAAACCATGAAATAGTTTCTCCTAAGAAATAAGGGCCGTCATAAACTTCAATGACTTCCGTAACCATAAGAAACCTTTTTCTTCATTAGACTTGAACACCCTTTAGCACCATTTCCACTGGAGGGGAAAAAAAGGCCCCAATCAATATATATTTCAAAATACTAAACTCGTACTGCTCAAGGAAAGAGGATAAGGCAGAAAAACAATGCAGTACACATGACAACCACAGACCTAACTGCTAATGGACCTTCAAAGAACTTGGATCATTTGGTGATATAACTTGCCCTAAACCAAAGGGAAAAGTCATGACAGCAAATTTTTGGTTTCCACATTCAATGGTGTGATTATTTCAGGATGTTTATATATTGTCACAGGGATTCTGTAGAAGTTAAATGTGCCTCCAGAGTCCCTCCAAAGGGATGAGCTCTGGATCTACTATATTTGCCAGAAGCTGAGCACTGCACATGAGCTGATTAGTGACATCTAGCTTCAGAGACACAGGGGGTTTTTGCTTCCACTGAATCTGAAACTGCAATCAAAGAACAACAGGAATATTTAAAGCTAGTTTACTGCTTTTTGCATGTGTGTGTACATAGACTGAAAGACCGTACTTACTACCAGAATATGCTCTTTCAGGCATCTATATTTCTAATGGCTGACTTGGTATTCAAAAGCACTATGTTGTGTGCCACGATATCAAAGATTAGGCCTGTTTCTTTAATATAATGTTGAAATGGTGATTTACTTTGTCTGCTGATATTCTTTATTAGACAGCCCAAATCAGCTATATTGTGAAATCAGAACATCTTTATTTTCAGTATATATATGTAAACACAAAAAGCAAATGTCACTGTTGCTAATGCCTTCTGTTTTCAAAAACAATTTTGCCAGCATATCCCTGATCCTGATATTATCTATAGAACAAATTGTAGTCTAATTATCCTTTACTTGTAAACATTCGCAACATAACAGAAGAAACTTAAAATAAACCAAATGGCAAACAAAGGGGAGTGTAATTTGCAGCCTAATTATCACTGGTACTCACACTCTTAGACAGACATCTAAATCAGACTTGTGGCTCTAGAACGACAAAAATGAAATGATTAGTCCTTACTCCCAGCATCACAGTGGTTCCAAGAAGGTGGAAACACAATTTCAGGAAGATATTTAACTTGCTAGTTCACATCTAGGTTTTCCATCCTAGTGAAATGAAATGTTAGGAGCCAAATAAGAACTAGTCTGGCTGTATCTGAGCCATAGACACAGTCAGCAAAAAGTGGTTATATTTTAGCTGATCCTTTCTTTCCCCTGATAAACTGTAAATGTCAATGCAGTCTCCTAGTCTCCTTCAGTACAAAGTCAAATGTATTTGTTTTATCTGCTGCTGCAACTAACTTCTGACCTCACTCTTATATGCATGTTTTATCTTACACACTGAGTAGTTCCACTGATCTGTATCAGCATTTCAGAGACAGGATATGAAGAAACAAAACTACCCTCAAATTTATCATATTTTCTTTCTTTCCTTAAATAATTCAAGTGATATAACTCTTTGGATTAGGGATAGTTGCACTCATATACAGACATAATATCATAGCAATTTTCCAATGAGAAAGAGAAGAACACAAGGGGGAGGATGAAGTCCCACTGTGAATATGAATGACCATGCATTTTCTTAACAGCTGATGCTATTAAGAACAATCATACTTCACCAGGTGACACTAACAGATCACTGCAATTCAGAGAGCCTCCTCCACTAAATCAATGTCTTAGCAACACCATGACAAAGCTGATTTTGTTTGTTTGTTCAGGTTGTGTAGGGTGGGGTTTTCTTTGGTTTTTGTGTTTCTTTAGTGAATACAATCATATCCTTCTTAGAGGTTATATTAACTTAGGGAAAAATAAATACATGCTTTCATTTCTAAAGAAAAATAAACCCACATCCCAAGCTGATTAAACTTCCCCGAAACTTCTGTCCTCTCTCAAACAGGTTGTCTTAAAAATGTACACAAAATACTCTAATACAAAATACTCTAAAATTAATTGTACACCAAGTATGTCAACCATTAATTTCTCAGAATCTAATTAAAAATATTTTCCTCTGTTTATGCGATTATATGGCTTATTTTACTGTAGGTCACTCCAACTTTGTTAGCGCTCTCTGTCAGCACTGACATCATATTGACAAATATCTTTTTTCCTGATAGAGAAATTTATCCGGTGACAAGGGAAAGAAAAAAAAAAAAAAAAAAGGCCGTCCCACAAATGCAAAAAACCAACCATACAGTCATAAATGCAATATTATGGTTCGATGTTGGGCTAGTTTTGCAAAAATTAATATTTGGTGAAGAGGGAAAAATATCAGCCACTGAAGTAATTCTGTATGAAGATCCGCTAGCGGCTACCTCCATGCCTGGCAAAACCAATAGTAGGTTGGCTTTGAGGACTGGCACACTGCTGAGCCAATTAGAAAAGTTGGACACAGCTCTATGATAACCTAGAGGCAAGGGAGGAAAGCTGTTTTTCTGCCCTTGGAGGAGTGGCTGGTGGGGCCTGCCCCTTCCCGGAGTGGGTGCTGGGCCTCTCAGCAGCAGCTGGACAAGGGCCACTGGGCCACCAGCGCGACCACTGAAATCCTCCTGCCAGGCGCCATGCCGGTGCCAAAAGCAACCATGCAGCCAAGACTGAGGATGGCTGTGTGGCCCAGGCCAGGAGCAGCCCTGGAGTGGAGCAGGTGGCCAGCACGGCTTGCGCGGTGCAGAGACCAGCGGGAAGCACAGCAAGCGATTCCCTGATGCACACCCCGGACGGGATCAATCTTTCAGTGTGGCAGAGCTCTATAAAAACTATTTCAATTGATAGAACTTGAGAACAAATGAACCTACGAACAGCAATTCTCTCCTGAGTCAGAGAAAAGGAAAAAGTGAGGACATGTGAGGAGAAAAATATGGTGACACGACGGTCGGTGCAAAAGAGGGAGGGGGAGAAGAAAGTGCTCCGAGCGTCAGAGCTGAGATTCTTCTGAAAGCCGTGGTGAGGACTATAATACAACAGTTTCCCTGTAATTCATGAAGTGCATGGGGGGATGCAGCATTCACCTGCAGCCCAAGAGAGAAAGGCATTTGTGCTGTGATCTGGTAAAAGGCTTGAACAGAGAGAGAACACTTGCTTTCAGAAATAGAGGAAGAGGATACTTGCTTTCGTACTAGAACATCTAATCTTTAAAAACTGCACCCCCATAAGCTAAATGGCCCATGAAAAGCAGTTGTGGGAAGACTGCAAGCCGTGGGAGGTACTTCACTTTGCAAGCAGGTTCTGGGCAGACTGTTAACTGTGAAAATTGAAACCACCTTGGAAAAGTTCACAGAGAACTATTTCCCATAAGAAGACCCCATGGCATAGCAAAAGAAACTCCTCTCCTTAAGCAAACTGAAGAAAAATTTAAGATGTAGCAAACTAAAAATCCCACATTTTGTCTCCCTGAACTATCTGTGGGAATGAAAGGAGAGCTAGGGTGTGTGTGTGTGGAAAGGTGTTCTAAAGGTTTATTTTAGTTCTCATTATCCTCTTTTAATTATGTTAATAAATTTTTCTTTTATATCTTTTAAAGTTTTGAGCCTATTTTCCCCTTCAAGTGTTTTCTCCCATGAGTTTTATGTTCTCCTCCTCTGTTTAGCCAAAGAGAATAAATAAATTATTTTTGTGGGTGCACTGGAATTTGGCCCGCATCAACCCATCACAAGTGTCCATAACACTGAGTTCTTTATTGTGCTTCTGTTAAAGAGAGACCATTTGTCCATTCAGAGAGGTGTTGCAAGATTAACAGTGCAGTGTATTTTTCTGTAGTTATCTGATGCATCCCCTTGTTCTTATGCCAGCTAATTGTTTGTGCCTTTCAGGGTGCTATATCACTGTAACTCCTGAAAGCTTTTTTATTTTTTAACACAAAATTTTTTGTTACATGAAGCCAAATACAGGATTGTTTATCAAGTCAAAGATACTCCAGATCACTTACTTGGAGGAATGTTGTAGCATTTAGATACATACTACGCTCCTACAAGTTCATCCTCTGTATTCTTGTTTCATCCTCCCAGAATAAGAAAAGGGCTGGCTGATGTTATTTTGGGACCTCTCTCCATCATTTTTCAAGAGTCTTGTGATTCCTTGAGTTTCCAGTCAACTGGAAGCTGGAAAATTTTTTCTCAGTTTTCAAAAAGGATAAGAAAGAAGACCCTGCTAATTACAGGCCTGTAAGTCTCACTTCAGTGCATGGTAAAATTACGGAGAAAGTTATTCTGGAAGTTGCAAGAAGTTATGAAAAAGAGGTAAGAGGCAACACAGTCATGTTATTTCCAGCACAGGTTCATGTCCTCCTCAACCAACTTAATTTCCTTTTTTGATGAGGACACCCATCTATCTGGCCAAGGAAAGCCAGTAGAGGTGGTGGTCTGAGATTTTAGCAAGGTTTGGATACTGTCTCCCACAGTATACTTCTGGGCAAAGTGTGCCACATATTAGTGCATAGACAAGTCCATAATACTTAGGGTGAACAATTTGCTGTCAGATTATGCTCAAAGGATAATCAGGCTGCCAGTGGGTTTCTCCAGGGCTCAATTTTAGGGACAGAACTTTAATTTTTTACAAATGGTCTGGATGCGGGAGTCAAGTGTATGGGAAGGAAGTTATGCTGATGATGCTGAACTAGGAGGAGCTGTGAACTACTTAAAGGTAGGGAGGCCATAGAGACACATGGATAGACTCCAGAGCTGGGCAACCACCAACCATATGAAATGTAATAGCAAGTGCTGGATGCTTTCTACACCTTGTGTGGGATAATCAGGGGTTATATATATAAACTGGATGACAACAGACTGAAAATCTGTCTCATGAAAAGGGACCTGGGGGTCCTAGTCAATGGAAAGTTGAACATGAGTCAGCCATGCCCTGGCAGCCAGGAGGGCCACCCATGTCCTGGGGTTCATCAGGCACAGCATCACCAGCTGGGCAAGGGAGGGGATTGTCCTGCTCTGCTCTGCACTGGGGCCATCTCATCTCAAGTGCTGGGGGAAGTTTTGGTTGCCACAATATAAGGAGAATATCAACCATCCAATTGTGTCCAGAAAAGCACAACTGAGATGATGAAAAGTCTTGAGAGCAAGACTAAGGAGAAGCAGCTGAGGTCACTTGGCTTGATAAGCTTTGAGAAACGAAAACTGAGGTGTGACCCCACCAAAGTATGCAACTCCCTCAAGGGGCAGAGTAGGAGATGCTGATCTCCTCTGTTTGATGACTGACTAGACATGAGGGGGGGAAATGACACACATCAGGGGGAGTTCAGATTGGACATTAGATAAAGGTTCTTCACTGAGAGGGTCACTGGTCTCTGGAGCAGGCTCCCCAGTGAAGTGGTCATGGCTCCAAGCTGTCAGAGTTCAAAGAGTGTCTCAAATATGTTCTTAGCCATCTGGTTAAGTGTTAGGTAGTCTTGTAAGGAGTAGAAAATTGGACTTTATGATCCCTTTCAAACTGAGATGTTCTGTGATTCTGTGATCTGTTCAAATCTCTTATCATTATTTGCTGATACAATAAGATTATGACAGATTATGTGTAAACTTGAACCACAGAATATTTTTTCTGTTGTTTTAAACACCTTATACTGAGTTACCCACATAACCTTTTAATTTTTTTTAATTATGTTTTACTGAGTTCACAGCTTTAAAGTTTCTTCAAACATTTGAAAATTAATACAAAATGAGGGAATAACTGGAACAAGTCTAGTGGTACCATTAGTATTTACTACACTAATTGATGCAGTTAGCTTTGTTTTTTCCCTGGGCCCTATCTCAGCCTGCACGCCTGTTTTTTCTCATGCCCCAGGCCCGGTGTTACATAAAAATATAACTTCTATAAAACTAAAATATAAAACTTCTATAAAAATAAAACTTCTATTTAAAAAAATAAGTCAAGTTTTTAACAGTTATGTTCAGGGAAATAAAAAAATTGAAAATATACTTGAGCAATTATTCTATAAAGCAGACTTTTAAAAAAGATAACAAAGAATATTATGCTTGACACTAGTATGTTTGGTTGGGTTTTTTTGGTTTGGTTTTTTTTGGGGGGGGGAGAGGAAGAAGGTGTGTGGGGGGAGTTTGAGCTTCTGAGTGACTCAATATTTCCAGTTAAGAAACTACGACTACTCTAAAGACAATACTTCTGTCTTGCCTTATTGCAGCATATACTTAAAATCATTTTTCCCAGTTTTGTTTTCAGTCCTCATGTTTCTCTTAATTGCAAATGATTCAGCTTTATCCTTATGAATTCAGACTATTTTCAATCTTACACAATGCTCTCATTTTTTTGATTGTTCCTCCAATCAACAAAGTTTTTTGGCAAAAGTATCTTCCTTGCCTTAATGACACATAAAAGGATGGAATATTTCTGTACCTTACCTTGATTCAGTCACCTCAAACGTTAATAAGAGCAAAGTAAAGGAATTTCTGTCATTGCCTTTTTATTTTTCCTCAAAAAACACAAGGGATTGACTGTATCTTGACTGTTCATTTTGCTGTATAATATTATTACTTTTACCTATCTTGACTGATTTGGATGTAAATACTTGTTTATACTAAAAATTGGAAGAAATAGTAAAACATACCTAGTATATTTCAAAGTTCTTTTATGATGAGTTTTAGAGCAAAAAAATATTTCACCAGAGATTTATATCATATTTGTTTTAAATGCCCTTAAAGAATTCATACTAAGTTCAGGCAAGCTTTTATGCAGTTAAAAAATTATTTTTCATTAACATAAAGTTGAAATTTACATTTACATGAAGATAAAATTTCATGTTTTAATTTCCCATTAAGAAATACCTAAAATTGGTTCAGTATTTTCATTTAAATTCAGATTCTAATTTTTCTATTTCTTAATGAAAAGAAAAATCATAACTATTTTTGATATGTCACTGGTATGAAGCACATGAATTAAAATAAGCTTTGCATTAAATTTCCATAAAGTAAAAAAGAAGTCAGGCAAGGACCTAGACCTGCAAATATCATCAGAATTTGAAGGATTAAATTCCTATCTTGGTGTGCTGTTTGAGTTCAAAATTTAATGGAAACTTTCAGAATTTAAAAATGTGTGCAGTGAAGTATATCAGATATATAATTAAAAAGGAGATATTTGTGAATGGCAGGACCTAAAGTTCTGTCACTGGCCTAATTTATCAGTTTTTTAAAATAAAACCTGATGTTAATATGCTGACTGTAGCTTTGACTTACCAAAGGTCAGTTTAGCATCAGTAACTGACTACGTACAATGTAACTTGCCTTCACAAAGTCAAAGTAAGTCTTGGGATGGCTGGCCAATTGACCAACTAATGTGCAGTTTTCCCTCCAAGGGCATGCTACAAATATGCCTTTTTTGCTAACTGTTCAGCTTCTGAGTTTCAGAGTAGACACCAGAGCATTTTATGGTAAATGTATGTTTAGCCTAAATTCAGGCTTGCAAAGGACAGCAATGCTATTTCAAGTCAGTTTGAATGGCATGCAGTCAGGACTGAGAAAGGCAACCATACCAGACCCAGCAATCCCCATCTTATATTGAGAGACTGCATTGTGATCTCTGCTTCCATAACTATTCTCCTCCTACCTCTTCTTTATCCTTGTGGTTTAATCCCACCATGCAGCTGCTCACTTGCTCTCCCCCTCTTTTTTGATGGCATGGGGAGGTGAATCAGAAAAAAAGGTAAAAACTCATGGGTTGAGCAATGGACAGTTTAATAATTGGAAAAATTAAAATATAATAACAATTATTATTGTAATGGAAAGGAGAGAGAGAGAAGAATAACCCCCAAGAAAATCGAGTCATGTACAATGCAGTTACTAACCGCCCACTGACGGATGTCCAGCCTGTCCCTCAGCAGGGATTGATGGCTCCTGGCCAGTTTCCCCCCAGTTTATATTCTGAATGTGATATTCTGGAGTATGGCCAATTTGGGTCAGCTGTCCTGTCTGTGCTCCCCTCAGATTGTTGTGCACCTGCTCTGTGGCAGGGCATGAAAAAGTGGAATCTCCTTGACTTAGGGTAAGCGCCACTCAGCAACCCCAAAGCCATCAGTGTGTTATTAATGCTATTCTAAATCCAAACCACAGAACTGCACCAACTCCTGGGAAGAAAATAACTCTATCCTACCTAAATCTAGGACAATGTCAATTTTTTGTGAGTCTTATCTGGCAGTTTGGTCTTGGTGTAGGGCACAGAAAACAGGCAGCTTTCAGATTCACAATAATTTACTAAAATTTACAGTCTGCTTTATGTTATAGTTTGAAAATGACATAACATTGAATAACACAAAAATACTGTCACAAACAGTGCAATTGTGGCAATAACAGGTATTTCTGAAGTGCACTGTAACCTGATATCTGATATTACCATTAACACTGATGTCAACATCAATGTTAAATTGTGGACTACTAAAGGTTTTCTACCACTTCTCTCCGAAGAGATTCAGCCTCATGCTACTTAATCTTTGTCTTTACTGGCATATTATTCTTTCCATCATTCTCTTCCCCTTGCCTTTATTTCCAAAAACAAACAAACAAACAAACAAACATCTCCAAAAAAGCAAACAAAACCCACAAAAAATCCACAAAAAACCCCACAAACAACCAAAACAACCAACTTAGTAAGAAGAATGCATAATTTCTTTTCATTTACATATTTTCTCTTCCAAGCTGGCTTAAAAGGTGAGGAGTTTCTTACTGATTTTATTGTTTTCTTCTCTTTTAATGGCGAAAGGAAGTAATGTGATATTTATTGCCATTACGCTATTCATTCAACTTATATTGACCTCTTAATTGTTCTTGAACATTTGTTTTATTGCTCAGGGATATGCCATCTAAAATAGGAGCAGGTGACAAGTATCTTTTGATGCAGTATGTTGAAATGTACTGCTAGTTTATGTAGATTTTTTATTGTTCAATTATAGGAATACAAGTAAATTATGCTTACCTTACTTGCAGGGTTTAAGATTACACTGAACAAGACTCAGTTTTCAGCGTTCTAAAGATGACTTTCGGATAGCTTAAACTTTTCCCTAAATAAAACTGTATTTTATTTTTGCCTTTCTGAAAACTCATATTTATAGTCATTTTTCTACTGAGATCAGCAGTCTAGGTCAATCATAATATTATATTAAAGCATGGTGTCAAGTAGCTGAGTTTCTTTTAAGCCAGCTTTGTTATCTTGAAAGAGGCACAGAATACAGAGTTCATAGAACTTTAAAGAATCGAATTGGACATAATCAATACAAAATGTAAAAATGCATATTCAAAACACAAAATGCATTCTCAACACAAGTCCTTTAGGACAACTGAAATGAAATTATTTCATATCTTAAACATACTTTTATTATTACTTAATCAGAGCAATTTGATTTCATAGTTACTGAAGTAGAGCTCTGCAAAATTGCAACTACTATTCAATTATTTTTTGTCCCTCTGCAGGACATTTTTCCATTTTTATCAAGATTTTGACACAGGTCACTTAAAATCAATTGCAGAAAAAGTTTTTGAGAGGTATGTTACAGATGTTCATAAGCTCATTTTCAACCTTTTCCATTATTTTTCTATATTTTAGATTGGTTTAAAGTCAAATGTGTTTATGTATTTTTATTGAGTCAAGAGTTCAGTGAGAGTTACTTGGGAAATTGAAGGCACATTGAGAGAAAGAATTATTCATTGTGAATGTAGTGAATGCAGCTAGGAATATTAATACTGGTGTTTTGGTTGTTTTGGTTTGGGGTTTTGTTTTAAGAAGAAGAATTAAAGAACTGAACGGTTTACTGAACTGCAAATTAAGGTGTCATAGCAAATGTTGGAGGTGTAGCCCCTGTTGCCACACCTGTAGAAATAGTATGCAGAAAATCAAAACCATGTCTCACTTCCAAGGCATTATAAATTTCAGCTTGGAGTTAATTATTACAATTTATCTATAAACACCTTATCTATATACACTTTATTAATAAGTTTATTATTGACTACTCAAAGCATGATAGCTTCTAAATTGGCAAACCAAGATCACAGTTTCCTGGCACTTCCTACCAAAAAAAAAAAAAAAAAAAGCTAATGCCACAAACAACTCACTATTTTAATAAAACTGCTGAAGTTGCTGGCAGCTCCTGAGCTACAACATCACCAGTACTCTGCTCTAGGAAAATGGAAAACAATTACTTGCCCCAGATACATTTTAAATATATTTTTTTCAGATCATTATATTAGTCAGAAACTGCAGAAAACCCTAATGTCTAATTTGTTTCCAATAAGTGAGTAGTTTATGACAACCAAAGACAGCTTTTGAAAATAAGGAAGGGAAAAATGTTTACAGAACCACTGCACGTTACAGTCTCTTGAAAATGAAGTGCATTGCAGCAGACATAAAAGAGCATGCTGTAGTAAGACAAGCTGTAATGAGTTCAGTGTGTTACTATGCAAGTTATGAAAGATTTCTTGCCTTTAATACAACATTTTTCATTATCATTAGTCCTTGAGGTGCATGCCAACCTTTTGCTGTTGAATATAAATGATGGAAAGCCTCTAGGAAAGAAGGAATCACAGCTTTTTCCTTCTTGTTTTGAATTGTTGCACTACACAGTTTTGCACACATATCAAAAGCAGAGAAATACAGATTTCTGATATCGCAAGCTGCAATCCTTAAAACTTTTTGTCTGAAAATAAAAGTAATACAAAATAAAATTTATTTCCACAAGAGTTACATTAACAGCTTCATAAATAAATGGATTTAGGAGAGAAACATCTATGTAATTAAAGACTGTGGTTTAAGGGTTAATGCAAAAGTACTCTTTGCAGATCTTATAAATCAAGAGGAAAATCAGGAAAACAGGTTCTATTTTTCTCAGAATCAGACATTTCAGTTAATACATTCAACTAAAAATAATGTTAGCAACAGAAAAGAAGAAATGTGGCAGAGCATTTCTTAATCACCGGTGGCTCTGTGCTGTTTGTCAATACTGTTCTAGCATTTTTGAAAAATCAGCTCATAATGGTAAAACTATGGCCTTAAAAACTTCACTGTGTCCAAGCATGGACCTAGCAGCCAAGCATCCAACTCCATTTACAAATATGCAACCTCTGTGGAAGTTTATTTGTTTTGTGACAAATAAACTCCTCCTTTAAGCAAGTCATGAAGTTATCCTCAATCTTCCTATCTCAGAACTTTCCTTACACACACTGCATTGATACTGCATTTGGGAAGCATTTTTTTTTTTGATATAAGCTTCAAATTATCCTGGAAGAAAAAATCAGTAACACAACACCATCCCTACCCCCAGAAAAAACTTGACAGAAAATATTACAGAAATAAAATAATGCCCTTCATTTTTGTACAATTACTCTGAAGGAGAAAAGTATAACATCTGATGAGCAAATTATAAATAGCTTTTATTAATTGTTTGTAAGTAATGTTAGTAGACATAATGGAAAAGAGTGGGAATATATCTTATCTTTTTTCTTTTATTTTGAGGGAAGGACAAGAAAAGCTAGCAACTTGTTAAAAATTTCACTACAATTTAGAAAAATATCTCTAATCTTGAAGCTGTGGTACACTTCATGAAAAGGTCATTTAGGAAATTAGAATTAGCTGGAATCAGTTCTGAATCAAAACTGAATTTGACTTCTAGATAACATATCATTGTAAGCAGCATAAGCCATTTATTTTAACAATGGACTCTCATCATGAATTCCATTAAATTCTCCTAGATAACCAGAATATATTATACTTTATCTACTCTAGGAATATTTTCCTACAATCTTTATGACTGTCTTGCTAATTCAGATCTGTCCATGGTAATATTAATTTTTTTATAACAAATCTGCAGAATTTGCATCTTTTTTGTCTTCAAATGCCTGTTAAAGCACTCAAATCAGCAAAAATTTTTTGTAAACTCAGTTCTATAGGCATAAACAGTCCCATTAAAGATGGCAGGTTTGGTTAAAACTAATCCCACTCTAGATTAGATCTATGACTCCATTTTCAGTAATGTAAAATACACTCTTTCAACCTAACTACCTCCAACAAAAATATCAGATATGACTTAGCTCTTTTCGTCTGTATTTCTGTGTTGTTTTTTTTTCTCCTAATTTTCTTTCCACACCTTGTTTTATTTCTTAATTCCGAGTAAAGACAAAGGTAAAGTAAAGATTAAATCAACAAAATAGTCAGTGGCCACTTTATTCCCTTTTCCTGGCATGTTAAATCTTCATGTATTCCTTTGTCAGAATGACTTTTATCTAGTCCCAGAACGCTGAAGCTTTGGATGCTACCATGGAAAGTCAAAGAGAAGTAATTATTTTCATGTTTTCTAAATTTTTTTTGTAATTTAAAACATCAGTTAATGTTTTCACTGAGATGCTGAAATCAGGCTGTTTGAACAGTCACAAGTTCTTACTTCAGTAACATTCCCATAAGAGTGAAATTTATTTAATTGCTCCTGGCTAGGAGTCCCTGAGCTGACCCAGTTTGTTGATGGCTAAAACAGTCTTCTCAAAGTAGCACATTTGATTGGCCCTTTCCTTACACTTTTTCCACTCCTATTTTAATTTTTTTTTTTTTTTGGACACTGTCAAGGAAGGATTCCTAGGCCTAGATTAATGTTTGATTTTGATCAGTTTGGAGGTTCTTGCCTTGTAGAGATGTCGTGCAGCATTTTATCATGTCTGTGTAAATGGCCAGAGCTTCCAAAAGGTTGGTAACTGACCTACCTGCTGGCCTAATGGAAAAGTGGCTGTTACTCTGCTGTGGCCAGGAAATACCCTGCTTTTTATGAAATTGTGGAGTACTTTGTCAAGCGGATTCCCACTGATGCCAGTCCTGACTCTATTAAGGTGTCTGCCTACAGCACCACAGATCAGCCCATAATAAAACAGTAGGGGTGTGATCAGGAATCAGCAGTCAGAGTTCAGATGAAAGGGGCACTTTGCATTTTGACACTGGCAGGCGAGTAACAACGGTGGATCACAATCACAAGGTTTTCTCTGGAAGACTGCTTAACTTTTCACTCAAACAGTGACAGAGCTTTGATCTCATGGCATCAGCCAAAGCTCAGGGAAGAAGAGGACAATAAAAACCCACAGAGGTAACAACAAGAAATAAAGAAATGGAAAATTTAGGCTAGGTGCTCAGCAGGATTACAGACACTGAAATGTGAAGAAGAAATTCACCTGCTGGCCTGATACAGGGAAAATTAAGCAAGAGAATAAATAAGTGAATATCAAAGAAGAAGGTTCTTGACAAGAAGTGATTTAGGTGTGTTGATAGAGGTTTACAATCTTTTGATTATGCTTTTCTGAACAGATTGTCTGTTTACAGAGAGACATACCACAATATGTGTTTTCTTTCTTTCAAATGCAGAAGCTCTTTAATACATGCAGATATATATGTACACACACTGTATTTACAGGCCTGAATTTTTTTTCTATTAGCTTTTTAGAAAAAAGATTTCTTTTTCCTTTGCCTCTAACTCTTCAAATAGCAGCTTACCACCAATCATCTGTTTGCGCTAATCTACATGCAATCGATAGGAAACTTTATAAGATCTTCAGTATTGTAATACAACTTTACTTGCCAGACTGCAAACAAAAGGTATTCTTTCTTGAAGGGGATCCAGGTTAATTCCATTTGTCAATTTTTGACTACGTCTGAAGTATAAACAGCACACTTGCCAATAAATATGCTAGACTGAATGCCAAAGAGAACCCTTTATAAGAATATCCCACTCCAGCAAAGAGAAAAACGAGGTGGAGAGCCATCTGCACATTTCCTCAGCTGACCATACCTACACTGAAGTCACAATTCATTAATTGCAGCCCAGGAAGAGACTTATTGGATAAGTGGAGGCAGTATACTGGAAAAGCATTAATGGCTAGAATGAAGCAGGTCCCTCACTAATGTTCTCCAAAGTGTCAAAATGGATGAGGGAGTTCAGCATAACTTTTTCAGGCTAATTCTTCCACTGAAAAGCCCTTTAATTCAGAGGAACATATGGGTACTGTAGAAACTACTGCCCACTGCAGTGTCTCCCAGAGCTGAGCCAGTCATAAACCTTACCCCAAGGAACTAAGTTCTTTACCAGAGATAAAATACAGGGATATTTTTGGGCACAGTTAACATTACAGACAAGCTGAACATTTCTGAGAATTTCTGAAACATTTCTTGTTTGTTCCTCTGAGTACATACATGTTTTCAAGCAGTAATCAAGAATGACTGATAATTAGGACTGCACCAAACTTCGTATCTGAATTATTTTATCTAATTCTCCTCCCACCAAAAAACCTACAAGGGCTCATATACAAGATAATTGTTTGGAGTAAGAAAGAAAGATGACTGTGAACAAGAAGAGCAAAAGAAAACAAATGTAATTGGTGAAGTCTACATTTTAGAAAATTTGGCATGGAGTGGACATTTAAAATGAGTATGTCCGAAACACTGTGCAGATGTGGGAAGAGAGTTAGACATCAAAAAATTGTAATACATGGAAAAATTAAAAAGAAGACTGCTGTAGTAAAGCCAGTTCTGCTGTGAACTACCTGATCATGTCTAACAGATATAATCTCTGTTCTTCCAAGAAGTTGGAATTCTCTATATTTAAAGTCCAACTTAATGTCGATGAAAGGATAAGATCAAGGAAGCAAAGCTGTCTATTTCAGCATGAGTTAAAACTGCCCACTTCAGTAAAGGTTTACACCAAAACTTTGCCTTTGGATTTTACAAAGCCATTGTGTTTGACTCCCTGCTAATTCCTAATATTGTAAAAGCTATCAGTTTAAGTAAACTTGCATGGAAATAATAGCAGATGAAATAATACATGCTGAGAGTGTCATCTTTCTATTTTAACTGCTACTGGTGCACAGTAAACCAGCACAGCCCAAGACCCTTCCAAAAGCCCACAAAAGACCATCTCAGGGCATCATGACTATTATTAAAATAAAGATACTGAGAGAACCCTGCGTGACGTGGGTGTAGGCCTTGCTGTCAAACATTTGGTGTCATTACAGCCAGAATGCAACCATACAGCAAGACTATTCTGCACCTCATATCAATTTTGCTTCTTTCTACTTTCCTCTGTCTAGACGGTGCATGCAATTTCCTTTCTTGTTATTGGTATGCAAAATCACCTCCTTCCAAAATAGCTCTCCTGAAAGACTGTTATTATATTTGAAATGCAAGGTATGTACACCCACTTGTCAACTGCATGAACTAGCTGTGGCAATTATAAATTCCTCTGAAGGGCAACAAACATTTGCCATAAATGGAGACTAAATTAATTCATGCATTTGCAAGATACAGACTTGGTTAGCCTACCAGAAAAAATCATTTTTCTTGTATATACCATAAGCTTGTAATCTTTTTCAGAGATGCTTCAAAACCCTTCAAATATGAAGTCTTTTGGCAAACACCACCTGTCATTCTTTCCAGTAAGGGTCCACATGTCTTTTTTTCAATTTTTTTTTAATGTCAGTCATCCCTCATATGTCATACATCATATGACCAAAAGAGGGTTTAGGACCTCCAAGAGGAGACAGGAACATGCCAACACACCTACTTGTAAGAATTTCACAACTTGATCCTTTGACAGCCTTATGTACTCTCCAAACGAAGGGAAAGAATGATAGAGCTTAAACTTCAGTCACATGTGAACTCTGTTGCTTACATGAGAAGAAGGAGGGACCAAAGTGCTTAAAGGATCGCCTGAAAAGTAGCTCATAACACAAATGTGTGTGCCACTACACTAGCATTTTGACAGCTCTCACAATTCAGGGGTGTCTTAGTTTGAAGACAGGTGTGTCTGATAGGAAAATGCAGGAGCCTCTCTTGCAATGGAGAATGCAAATCTCCTCACTCCAAATTGCTATAATTTTGAAATTAAAGGGGCTCTCAGGCAAAGATATTGGGATAGGAATAACAGTTCTTTACTAGTGTATGCAACAAGATAAAGAAAACAACAATAACTATAGCATTAACAACAAACAGAGCTAGGAAACAGTCACAGTTTTCTCAAATGCTGGCACCTTTCCAGAACAAGCAGGAGTCCCAAGGGATGAGGTGTATCCGAAGCTCGGCGGCAGGAACTGGAGCTGTAGAAAACGTCCTGGCTAGGCAGGAGAAACAGCGTGGAGAGACCCAGAGCAAAACTGAAGTAGCCATGGGTGCAGGGCAATGGGGTGGCAGCTCCCAGCAGGGCAGGGAGAGACCAGGGTCTGAATTCCCTGGGGACCCATGAAAGTCACTCTGAGCTGAGTGACCTCCAGGTGAGGTCTGGTGAGGTCTCCCCGCAGTAAAAGACTGAACACTCACTATTCCCTCTGAGCATCAAAAAGCTCCCTAAGGGAGAAGTATAGTCGATGCCATCCTCTCTGACTTAGTTACTTCCTTTGTCTTTTCCAAGTACTTCTAAGTACCCACAACCACCCAGAAATGAGCTTCCTAGCAACTTTTGGGAAAAAATTCTATAAGAAAACAACCCAACCCCCAAAAAGGGTTTCTACCCCAAAAAGGGATAGAAAGTTTCATAAAAAGTGATAGTTGAAAGAGAGAAGTCCTAACTAAATAAATATTGTTCAGATGTAGAAAGAATTCATTCGCTATTAATATCAGAAGGGGGTTGGTGGATTTGAGCTACTGAAATGCTACTCTACTGAAGTACCTTCACTGTCCAACTATTTTGGAAGGATTTCAGGATGGCTAACACTATACAAAGATGAAAAACCTTATTAACACACTGTGGGAAAAGAATCCCATGGGTTGAGAGTAGGTGCAGAGAAAATAATTATATTGAGCTGATAAGAGTGGATATGCTAACTGTTCCAAGGAGAAATCCTGTCTGGTTGTAATTTATCCTGCTATAAACTGTGGCCACCAAACTCCACTGTCATGTGAGTGTATGGACTCAGCTCTAGGAAGAAGCCTGTGTGATATTGTGAAACATGATTATTTGCTCTTAGGTGGGCATCAAATGAACATTTTTGTTTTCCACTCCTCCCAGACACAGGGGATAGGCCTGTATTGAAAGAGACAAGTAAGATGACATAGCAAATAAACATGTATGTACCTAGATCAAGAGCAGGAATCCATCGCTGTGCATTTAACATGAGTGATAATGGAAGGGAACAGATATCCAGAGTAAAAAATTCACAGTTTTGGATAACTTTTAGTAATTTTAGTTTGTGCTTCAATTTGAAAGGTGAAACAGACTGACCCTGCTTTAGAGCTGCATAAACTCTGGCAGAGAGCAGTGGTCTTGCAAACCATCCTTTGAATGTTTCCTTTTAAGGAAATAATGTGCTGTTTACAGCATCTGATATTCTAACTAATAAGAATCTCTGTCTGGCAACAGACTGGAAATACTCTCAAATATCTTTGCCTCATAACAGTTATGATAAAAGATGACCATCTTAATTATTAAAAAAAACCCACTGGAAAGCAACAACAAAAGCCAACCAACAAACCAAAACAAATTAAGAATCCCACCTTATTCATATGATATTTACCAAAGTTTATAGCAAAACGTGGCAATAATCCTGAATCTTATTACTTGTTCTGCGGTTTCTATGCTTGTGAATGGCTTGGAGATATCCAAATAAGAGTGCAGAGATAAATTGCACTTCCTCATGGAATTAGCAGCAATACAGCCACATAACCTGAGGGACACTGACTTCCAAAGTGCTACTACATTCTTCACAACTCTCATCTATGCTTCTGGATGTGAGTTGCAACAATCAAATGCTGATACTCTGAACAGAACTGGACGAAAAGAAAGTTCATGAGAAATTAATTAGGCCCACAGCTTTTATCTGGGACTAGCAAAAAGACAAGACTGCCCATCTGCTTACTGTTATAGATGAAGGTTCATGTCTGAAAGCTAAAACAGTGCTGTGGAACTGGTAAGCATACAGGTTGATTGCACATATTGTGGTGAATAAGTACAAACATTTAAATTGTCGAACTGCTTAATATTATGTTAAACAGAAAAGTCATCAATCTTTCCACCTGTTAGGCCACCAAGCAAGAAATACTTGTATGTCATTGGTATGCACAGTTAGTCTACTAAATAACATAGCTCCTTTTCTGAGCTATGGATACAAACTGCTCTGCCAAAGCTTCTAATTAGTTCATGTTTGCAACAGGCATGCATAAAACATCTAACACCTACATTAAATGTTAAAAACATTTACTACAGATGCAAAGCTCATCCATTTCTAAAACCATCCAGACAGCATCTCTCACCAGTACTTTGATATGCAACAGTTAGAAAAATTAGGCTCTCATGCTAATCAAAATTTCCTTAATTTTCATACTTGGGTGATCATCCTAATCACACATTCAAAACATAATCCTTTCAGTGAAGAACATTTTTCGTTATACCTAACCTAAACCTGGTGCAACTTGAGGCTGTTTTTTCTTGTACTATCCCTTGTTACTTAGAAGAAGAGATGGACTCCCACCTTACCACAACCTCCTTCCAGGTGGTTGTAGAGATCAACAAGGTCTCCATAAGCCTCCATTTTCCCCAAACAACCTCAGCTACCTTAGCTGTTCCTCATAGGACTTGTGCTCCAGACCCTTCACCAGCTCCATTTCCCTTCTCTGGACACGCTCTAGCACCTCAATGTCTCTCTTGTAGATAGGGGTTCAAAACCGAACACAGGATTTGAAGTGTGGCCTCACCAGTGCCGAGTGCAGGGGGACCATCACACCCTGGTCCTGCTGGCCACACTTTTGTTGATACAGATCAATATGTCATTGGCCTTCTTATTCACCTGGGCACAGCTGGCTCACGTTCAGCTGCAGTCAACCAGCAGCCTCAGGACCTTTTCTGTCTGGTAGCTTTGCAGCCACTCTGCCCCCAGCCTGTGGCACTGCCTGGGGTTGTTGTGACCAAATTGCAGGACTCTTCTTGTTGAACCTCATACATTTGGCCTTAACCCATCGATCCATCTGTGCAGTTCCCTCTGCAGAGCTTTTCCAACCCCCAAGCAGATAAACAGCCATCTGCAAACTGACTGAGGGTTTACTGAATCCCCTCATCATTGATGAAGACACAGAAATGACCTCAATACTGAGCTCTGGGGAGCATCAGTGATGTGTGTTGTTATGCTGGGCCACTAACCAGAGGTAACTCCATTCACTGCCTAGGCCTCACCACCCAGACATTTTTTTATCTAGTGAACAGTACAAACATTTTGGCAAAACTTTCTTTCACTGAATATTATGCTTTGTCCTTTGTAAATGTGAAATGAGAAACCGGCACTTATTTATTTCACCACCAGCAAGAAGCTTCACAGTTGCTACAAACCTAGTTATACTTTACAATACAGCACTCACAATTACAATTTTTGCATTACTTCCTAAGAATGTCAAGAGATTGCTTGATCAAGGGGGGTTTGTTTGTTTTGTGGATATTTTTTTAATCCTATACAGTCAGTGCTAAACTTAAACTAAGCGTGTGATATAACTATGACTTTGGGAGTATGATTTTGGTCTAGTGAATACTCATACATATATTCAAACATCTGCATTACTTAGGTAAATAATCTTATTGCATGATTTTGCACAAGCACAGCATACCAAATAAATATAATCTTTCTACTGATTTTGATGAAGAGTGGTCCAGTGGCACTAGCTAAGTGCTGTTTTATTTGATGTAATTATCTTTACCTTAGTACATGATTTCTGCACAAAAGAGACACGAGAACTTATTCTAAACCTTTGCTGTATTCTATATAATTTTATTTCATGTCTCTTCAAAGATGACATTTTACCTTCAGTAATAGATTTCTAATTTAAAAAATATTAAAATATTAGATGTATGGTCTTCTGAAAAAAATATTTAACATACATCTGTCAAATATACCCATTCTGCACTAGACTCATATTGCTGACCTTACAGGTGTTTTGTATGCCTGTGGCAGGTTGTGACAACCTTCCTGTGTGCATCTTCAAGCCAGTCACTACTGGTTACCCTCTGCTGTTATAGATGAGCTCACAGTATCCGACCAGCTCCCTCCAAGGCATACATGTGGGGTCACTGTGCTGCAACTGGGCTGCCATGGAGGACTTAAATTTCTCAGGTTCCTGCCTGCAGCACATATCAAGCATGTCAGGTGAGCACTAGTCAGCCCTTCCTTGTCACATCTTCTGATGTGCCAGACACGTAGTGCCATCACATGTCCTGACGTGGATTCTCACCTGTCTGGGACTACAATGCTTCAGAAGTCTGGTAGATACAAGGGTCAGAAAGGCAGTAACTGAATAAAAAATAATGTAAATGTAAGTCAGTTGAAACTGCTACTAAAATTCTTAAGTTGAACAGTTCCTCTGTGTCTATAATATATCTCTTCTGACTGTGTGTGTCTGAAGTTTCAGAAGAGAAACTTCATGAAAAAGGTTTAGGGTTGGGTTTAAGTTATTATTATTTTATTATGCAAATATTAAAAAACCCCATAAACCCAGCTTGAACCAATTGCCCCTCAAGTCTGGCTGTAAAGTATGGTGGGTTTGTTAGCTACAAAACTAGAGGGTTATGCAATACTATCAAACCAAATTTAAAAGATAATAACTCAACCTTCAAGAATCAAGCAAAATAATAGAATTTATTTTTAAATAAGCCTGATCTCTTTCAACTTGTGCAGCCTGTCTGCTAGGCACTGATTTGCAGTAATCTGTATTCAGATCTGGATCAGGTTTAGGTTCAGTTGCAATGGCTCCCTGCTTTAAGCTCTCCTTACACATTCACCTCTCTCTCCCATAATCTTTTATGACAGATTTATTGTTAAAGAAAGTAAATGTTGGGTTTCTGAAGGCTGAAAAACAAGCTATACTTTTCTTGCCCCTTATTTAAAGTCAGGCAGGGCTGTATGCAGAGAGGATAAGGAAGGACACACACCATGAGGACATTGGGCAACCCTGGGCAGGCACTATACAGACGACTGCCCTAGGGGTACATACTGTCCAAACTTGTCTGTGCCTTCAGTGAGGCACAAGACGCATCACCTTTGCAACCGTAGATAAACCAAAATTATGCTTAAACATAACCATTCCACAACTCCTACCTGTGGAGTGTTTACCTTCCACTGCTGTCTGCTCCTGCTGCTCCTAGGGAGTTTTGCCTTTGCCTTTATAAGCTGGAATTTTCATTTGATGACATGGGTCTCTTGGGAGAGATCTTTAAACAGATCTAGGAGAAGCAGTGAGGTCAACTATTTAAACAAATATTGACAAAACTATTTGTCCATTGCTACCATTATGGAATAAACATACTGAATTTCTTAGTTAAAAAAAGCACTTAGAAAATTTCATCCTTTCCATAAAATGTCAAATGTTATCCACCAAACTTCTATCTCTGTTGTGCAAATTTGTTTGTTGGTAGAAAACCCATAAAAGAATGGGAAGAGATTTTGCACCTTTTTCTCCATCCCATTACCTCTTTCTTATCACCACAGAAATCCAAGGATAAAATAATTTTAAAGTACCAGATACCACAATAACAACACTCTTACAATGGAGTCATGTTGCAGACAGTACGTATTATATTGTAGTACACCTTCTACATATCTTTGGAAAGATTTGTGGTAGAATAGTAGTATTTTTTTTCCATTCTACTGACAGTGAAACAACAAATCATAAATTTAATCTACTCTCCCCTGGTAAATTTAACCTACTCTTTTAGTCTTTTGACTCTAGTTTTCTTACACATATAAATGTACGTATAAATCTACCAGAGATGCACCATAAGGCTGTTGAATCTTTCCTCTCTTTACTGCTAAGAAAGCAAATAAAATGCCAGAAAAAGGAATTAAAGTGACTATGAATGTGCATATTTACCCTATCTATGGTCCCTACTAAAACTTTCTCCATATATGCAATTTCTTCCACCACCAGGTGAGCACTTCATGTATTTTGCTCATACTGTCTACAAAACATCTCTCACAACTTTGAATCTTATCAACCTTATTTAGTGTAATGACAGTCACTCAATAAGAATAAGTAATTTTAATTATATTTTTAAAAATATTCAAAAACAATTCTTATATGTAGAAGACAAAAAATAACAATATATAATCTCCAGATCATCTCTGTAATGAGCTATGAGATTTCTCGATGCTCTCAGTCCTCTTGGAACTGCTTTATTTGTAATTTTTGGCAATTGCTTCACTATAGCACCTGCTGGTAGTTTAGACTAAGGAGCATTTGTTCAGCACAAATATTAACATAAACTGTGATGCAGTCTAACTGATGTCATGCAGTTCAGTGTATTACAGTGGGATATGCATGACATATACAAAAAAATAGGTTTAACCTAATGGATAATCAAAACACTAATCAAAATGACTCACGGCTAGTAAGCACCACGAAGTTGGCCAGAACTATATGCTGTCAGTAAGAAAATTAAATTGTACTCATTATTTTTATACAGATATTAATATATCTTGAATTCTTAAAAAAAAAAAAAATCCCACTTACTTCAAAGAATCAGCATTTCCTTCTTTGCATTACCCAGTGTACAGTGTTTGACACCTAAATGCCTGATGTTGTTTCATTACCCTCAAGGCAGCAATAGCATCTTTTGTTTTCTTTATCTTTGATATTAATAGTAGAGAACCTGTATCACTAAGAGTTTAAAGATGACCCTCTGAAAGGGATTGTGATGTTTCTTGTGTTGACTATATTTTGGCTAATAACTCTTTTCTGTTACAGCTGCTTAGATCAGAAGCACTGAGATTGGTATAGCCATGGACAAAATTATATGCTGGACACTTCCTTTGCATCTCAAATCACAACCTCTTGCCAGCAGTTTAGAAGTAACAAAGATCTATATTTGGCACCATCTTTTTCAGCTGTATCACCCATTTTTCAGTTTTAGTGTTCCTGAAACTGATAGGATGCCCAACTTCCTGCCATTTCTAGGGTAAGACACTAGAAAAAATTATGGGAGATTTGAATTGAAAATGTTTTCATCAGCTTTCATTTTGGAAATCAAAATAAACTAAATCAAATTATAGCTACCTCAAACAAACAGTCCACTGAGGGGAGCAATTCAGTTAAATAATCTGCTCTGAAGATTATTTAGGATTCCTTTCAGAATTCACTTCTTCCTTTCCATAATCATCAGTGCCTTTTTAATAATCATTCATGGCTTAGTGATCACTTTCAGGTTGTCTTCCATTAAAGAAATTACACTGTGAACGCCCTAAGTGGTCCTCATTGAGTTCTTAAATTAACATCAAGAGTTAAAATGTCCAGAAAATTATGTATCTTTGCTTAAAACACAAGTGGGCTTGTGAGAGAGGGGGATATTTATTTATTTATTTTAATTAGTGTCCTCATTTTCTTCCTACTTTTCTTTACATATTTGTCTAATAGGACTCAGATGTTCTACTTCTGGCTGTTCCACCAGTTCCTACAAGAACACCATTCTGGACTAAAATATTGCATAAAAGTACACACCTGAGGTCTGCAATTAAAACACAGTTACTCTCACACTGATGATTTGTCTGCTCTATTAGAATCCAGATCAAATGTTTAGAATACTATTCCAAGAGCACAGCTACCAGGAGTTAGAAGCATAATGAATATCCTTCCTCTATAAAATTATGACCTTGAACAGAAAATGACTTCAATTTTTTATTATTTTCATCAATTCTTGACCAAAATTATAATTTCAAAGGTCAAATTTCTAACCAATTTCATTTAAAAATTCACAGCACTTTCAACACTAATGGTTAATTACATAATAATTAAAATTACTGAACCTAAACCTGAGATCTAAAAATTAACATTTCAAAATAAAACTACAAGTTTATGGTCCAAAGTGAGCTATTTAGGACAGCTGCATATTCCAATATTGTTCTGCTTGTTAGTTTTGGAACTAGAACTACATTACTCCATCCACAGAATGGATATAAGAAGGAAGAAAGTGTTGTAATTCTCAGATTAACACTACAAGGTCCAGCTTATTGTCATCATTATTTAGTCTGATCCCTGCCACACATATCCCAATATAAGCAATAATATTAGGTAGCAAAATCTCTTAAAATCTCCTTGAAGCTGTAGCCTCTGCATTTCCCCTCCCACGCTGAAAAAGCTGCTCAAACAATATTTATCTGTCCTTTAATCTAGGAACAAACTGAAGTTAACAAAAAAGTACTACTCTTCTGTTTTTTAACAACCATTGATGAAGTACTTAGCTTTTTATATTTCCTTCCTGAAATTATAATGATTAGTCTTCAAAAAGGAAAAATGTAAAGAAGGAAGAGTATGAATAATATAAGTCCTCACTTCAAGACACAACATTTTAACATTTTTCTGAGTTGCTGAAGCATATCAAAGATAGATAATCCACCTGGAGTCTGCTCAATTTTGAATTATAGAACAAGGTCTGTAAACTCAAAAAACTCACATGCTAACACTGTTATTTTTATATTTTGTGGATTTTTCATGAAAGTATAGCAATTGTTAAGTTCAACTTATAAAATCAATAATTATTAAAAAAGATAGCATGATATTCCCAATTTTATTATTTGTTTAATTTTTATAATATATTTAGTGAATATAAAAAAAGAGGAGAGGTTTTTGCAAAAATCATCATGTTAAATTTTTTTCTGAGGAACAAGTTTTTCTCTTGAGAGAAAATAATAATCATAAAATAACATTTCGTACTGCTGTTTGATACATGTCAATTATATATTTACTCTCTAGTGTTTTTAAATGAGCTGTTTAAGAGACAAATAACTTTTTTGGGAAGAACAACACTGATTTAATATATTACTGTCCCTCAACTGAGCCACAGAAGTATCTTGACAAATCTGACTTTCAAATGAACTACACTAGAAATGTTCAAAGTATTTCAGATTTGCATAGGACAACTTCCAGAAAAGTAGATGTAGATGGGAAAGACACATCATCACTCATTAAAGACAATACATAATAATTAATTTTCCCAGTTTTTCACCACAATGACCCTGTTACCTTACTTTTCAAGGAACAGTTCAAATATATGTTTTTCTTATCTCTTAAAATTACTTCTTGTTTCCTGTTCCACTGATGACATAAAGCAGACACCATGAAACAGCTATGTACCATCATTTTAAGTAGGCAAAAATTTTTTGTGAGTCCAAAGTAAAATAATATGTATAGGATCACAAAGTATACATCAACAATGACTGGAAGACTCAGATTTTTTCCTAAATTTTATAGGAGAGGAAAGAGAAGACCTTTGCAGAACGGCTATTATTGTCTCACTTTTTCTGTATATATTTGGCAGTGTGTGTGTTCTTTCCAGCTTCAGTAGGTCACTCTTGTCCAACAGAAACACTCACAGTGTGAAGGACTGAGTTCCACTTCAAAAATACTTGATCAAAACTGCCTAGTATAGTTTGACCTTGTTATATCACCTTGTTCTTTTCACCTTTCCCCATCTGATTCTTTTTGCTATTAACTTTTCAGAATAAATACCTGATCCTAAATGAGCCTGTAGATCAATGCTTTCTTTTGTTATTTTTTTCCTTTTCCCAGAATTTCCAGAGCAATACTATGTTACTTTTGACTTAGAACAAGAGTAAAGGAGGTTACTCTTGAATAATAGTGCCTAGAATAGCGTGTCTCTTGCTATCCTTTAAAATTTTATTATTCACAGTG
The DNA here is from genome assembly GCA_013397295.1 of Polioptila caerulea. NCBI lineage: Eukaryota > Metazoa > Chordata > Aves > Passeriformes > Certhiidae > Polioptila > Polioptila caerulea. Next base: position 124,080 of record VYXF01006532.1, on the reverse strand, counting down.
AATGACATATTTGAATGGCTACTGTGGGATAAATACCTTATGTTCCATCCATGATCTAAAACTCTTAATTTGGGGATGGTGTCCTAGTATGCCATTTAGTCTCATGGAGCATTTCCAAATTGAATCCTTTAAAGAAGGGTGAAGGATCACAGCACAGGACAAATGTGTTATCTGGTAAGCCTGAGAAACAAGTAAAACTTTCTGGAGAGGGGAGAGGAAAGCAGTGCCCATGACCTATGAAATATATGCCGAAGAAAAAGTTGGACCAACCTTATGAAATTTATGGTAGTTATGGAAATGTCTTCTTTAATACAAAAATGTGATTATACATATAAGCCACCAGTAAAAACACTGTTGTGAAAATGCATCAAGTTTGGCCTGTCTTCCAAGCTGCTGAGGATCTGAAAATGTACTTTTTCACCTTAATGCCATTTGAAATTAGTATTTTGATTTCATATTCCTTTTTGGAGTGTTTGGGTTGGGTTGATTGCTTCCAGACGTCCCAATCCAGTCACTCTCTCTCTCCTAATCCTCAACAGGGCTAGGAAGAAAATAAGATAACAAAAGCTTATGGGTCGGGATAAAGACAGGAAAATTATATCCCAGCTACCTCTGGGAAAAAGCAGACCAGTCTTTGGGAAAACTACTTTAATTTATTACTAATTAAAATAGATTTAGGTAGTGAGGAATAAAGACAAAATTAAAATGGCTTTTCCCCCCCAGACTTACCTTGACTCCTTCGCTCCCAAGCCCCACCTGCCCTGACTCTGCCCTGAGGGATGCAAGAGATAATGGGTAATGTGGTCAGTGTCAGTATCCCCTCTTGGCCACTCCTGATCCATCATGGGCTCCTCTGCAGAGGCTACAGCTCCCTTAGGAAAGACCCACCTACACTGGTGAGGGCTCTTCAGGAGAAGAGATTGCCTCCTGTCCCTCCTCCTACTCTCCCCTTGGGGTTGGCAGGGCCATTTCTCCTCCTTTTCCCGTCCCCCTTCCTGCCTAGGGCTGAGGGTCTCAGCTGTGCCTGTCACTGCCTCTCCACATGGACACCCTTGCAGTCCCCACCAGAACCTATTTTGATCAGAATTGTTTTAAAATCTTGAGTCAGGAGTATGAACATGAACACATGAACGTATACGTAAATTGAAAATGCATTATTGGTTCAAAGTTTCAGAAAATGCAGACCATACAAATAGTGATTGTAGGGAAAATTAGTTTTCAACATCCTAAATGTTCAAAACACTTATCAGGTTTTACACAGGTTATAGTCCAGAAAACTTATATGCAAAAAGCCACTTCGGCAACACTAGTTGGCCAAGCCCCTGAGATATCTCTCTAAAGGGGTTAACCTTAGTAAAAATTCAAGAGGTTTTTAAGGATATTAGTTTGGAGGATACTTTCCTTACCAGGGAGTGGCATAGAGTGGATGGTCAGAAATTTTGTGTGACTAAGGGAACCTGTTTAAAGCCTCTCTTTGTATTCAGCCTTCAGTACCACTGGGGAGGGAATGCAGCCTCGTGTTTATATAGACTTCCTCAACCACCACACACAAAGTTTTGATTCTTCATGGAAATTACATTATTTTAAACATGGAATAATGGAAAAGTCCCACAGCCGTTAGAACTTCTCATATCTTTTTATCTGGTATTTTCCTGATCTGTAATAAAATCAGTTACCTGCAGGAATAGCTTTTTACTCAGTGATGCACAATACCAGCATGAGTAAGACAGACAGATGCTATATGCAATGCATTCCATGGTAACATCAGCAAGCCAAGTGTACCTCTGAAACTGTAGCACAGTTATTTTATAAAAACACTAAAATACACACTTAGCAGACAAAGACACACTAAGCATGCTAAAATATCTACAGTTTGCTTAGTCTTGAGGGAGCATGTGTAACAGCTTAAATCTGCCTTTACATTGCAGGTGGAAGAACAGAACCTGTCTGCACCACTCTATCCAACACCAACCTAAACAGGGACATTAGAGGTCATAGAAATGCTGTTTGTCTTAATGTTTGAATCTGAAGACACAATGAAAGTAAGGCTGCTTGCACACTATTTTCAGCTATTTTTCAGGACAACAGATTTAATGACATAAGAATGAATTAACTGACAGTCTCTCCTCCCTGTATTCTCTGTTAATAGAAGATAATTCAAGCTGCACTCGAAAAATAGGACAGACCAGAATTATTGTTCCCAGTGGGACTTTAATTCTGCTGACCTGTATATCCATTTTGTCCACTGAATGAAGCTCAAGTTCCATGGATAAAATAGGAAATAAACAGACTGCCAAGGACTCCTAAGACATGTTCCCTGATAACAAGGTATTTGCCATGGGAATATACAAATCACCATAAGAATATCACTGCATGAGTATTATACACACTATTAAGTTTTCTTTGAAAAAAACCCACTGGCTTAATACTCTGGTATGTGAAATAGGCTGTACAGGTATAACCAAACACACACTTCTATTGCATATGTACTTCATTAGTTATTTTGAAATGACTTACACATGTGTCCTTTTCAGTCCAGAACAGACGTATGAAGGCCTCCTATGTATCCAGTGCAGGGGAAGATACTTAATTCAGTCTGGTTGAAGCATCTGTCAGCCTCACTTCTACCTAGCAGATCCTCTTCAGGATTGGGTTTCTGCACAGCCTAGGATATCTAAACTTATATCACTCATCTCCCTATTACTCCATACCTCTCCACCGCTTTTATTGTTTTTTTTATTGATTGCTTTCTAACAGATAGTCAGCACAACACTTGCTTACTGTGTATGTCCATATCTTTGGGAGGTAGTGATTGCTACTTGGGTCATTAGCACCTTCTGATCTCTCATCCTGTTACCAGGATGAAAAACTGGAAAAAGGTTAAGCCTGAATGTTTGTGCCTTTACAGCACATATATGATCCTCGGGCAGAGGTAGTGTCCAGAGCTTTTGGACACACAAATAATTCTGTGAAAATTATCTTCTACATTGTTTTCCCCGTGCTTACCAGAATCATCTAATGAGTAAGAGCTGGGCAGATATGAAGATCTTGTTTAAATGACTGGTACTTTTGGATAGGCTTCAGCCCCTCATCTATGTCTCCTTCCATCGAAACCAAATGTGGCTAAGCTTAACTTCAATTTTAACAGATCATCAAAACATCTGAATGCATCTAGAAGAAAAAAACTCCAAAAACTAGTGATACTTATAGGAGTAAAATACTCCTGAAAAAAAATTAACATAGATATGCTTTGATCTCTGGACTTTTAGCCAAGGTGAGCATCAATCAAACCAACAGAAGAGGAAGAGTACAGGCTGTTACTATCCTGACTGATCTCTTTAAATGAGGAGAGGACAAGAGAGTCTTTTCAAACGATAGTTAGTAAGTGAAGACCAGAGAATAAGAAATCCCCATTTGTAGTTGGAGGGGTGTTTGCCATCAATACAGATTTGAATGACAGGTCAAAGCCATAACAGAAACGATTGTATCATATTAAAAAAAAAAAAAAAAAAAGAAAACATGATTTCCAGTATTTGTTAGACTCCTAGCAAAACCCCAAGAATTTACAATTACAAGGAGAAAAGAATTTTTAGAATAATTTCTGAGTGTAAACAAAACACCTTTATATATTTAGGAGGATGATTTTAAAGGTTGATTGCTGATCTGGTGAAGCCTGCTTCAGCAGATCAGCAAACTATAAACTTAGGCATCAAGGTTTTCTCTTTGAATTATTAGCATTATAATTGTATATTCCAAACCCATAACAGCAAATCTTGATGGAACTAAGTCATTAACCTGAATGATATGGCTGATTTTTCTAAACATCTATTAAAAAACATTATGAGTACTTGTTTATCTGCACTTCTATAAGCTCTCAGCATTAAGTCTATTTCTTTGCATAATTACATGTTTATACTACTGGCAATCTTCTCTTTGAGAGTGGAATTATGCGTACAGTATCTATATAGAAATGATCCAAACTGAAAAGGTTAATGTATGTGTTATTATAAGTAAACATTTTTAAAGGAAAAAAAATGGTTTATGTATCATTTAAAAAATTTAGCATCTTTCAGAGACAATAATCACATCTTTTATGGGCCAGCATTTAATTTTGTATATTCCTTTAAAATAGTCCTATTAAATAGTTCTAATCATTCCATTAAATAGTCCTAATCATTCCTTTAAAATGAAATCCTATCTTTCCTATGGAATTTTGCCATGAATCCCAGTAGCATCAGAGACGACTCCTGAATTCTGCAATTGAGTTTATGTTAACCTCTTTGTTCTAGAAACAGCTCTGAAAGTCTTGTAAAGACAAGACTGAAGTGAGATTTCTAGAGTCTTCAGATCACATCCAGACCCTCTGTATGGAAAGGGCAATCTTTTCTGTTTTGTGCTGTTTTCTTTTGGTAAAGATATTATCAAGTTCTAAAAATAAATATATCTCAGTGAAGAGAAAGACAGTTAATTATATTCTTATTAAAATCAAACTAAAAATGGGTGAAGGTTCAGAACACTTTATTTTTCTCAGCTTACTCTCATGTCCATAATTGCATTAAATATCTGAAGAATTTTACATTGTGGTTTAAAAATAATTTTCCTTATATTCTTGCTCTGTGACAAAATATTATAGTCTTGGTCATTTCCTTTATATTCTGTTTTTTTCAAGCATTTTCCTACAAACTCGCAGTTTGTCTTAATGTTTGAATTGTTTTTTTCTACATTCCTTCTTCCTCCTGCATACTAAATGTATGCACACTTGAAAAGGCGAGGAAAAGTCTTGCCCTTCAAAATCTACAATATAATTCTTTGAAAATAATTTGCACATTATAAGGTCGTTCCATGACGCAGATCCGCCGGAGCCTGGCTAGGTTTGGGGGTTCTGCGGCACCACGCCACGTGTGGGGAACTGTCCAGGTGAACGGGGGTGCCTGTGGCAGAACCTGTAGAGCAGCTGCTCTACTACGCGACGTCGCTGACCGCAACAAGGGTTGGGCAAACGAAAAGGAGGAGACCTTTCACCATGAGGTTCCAGCCAAGGTTTATTGCAGCTGAAGGGGTCAGGGTCCGAAAGGGTCTCGAGCACGC